>JARQOD010005383.1:0-48324 GCA_033576555.1 Oophaga sylvatica
TTTACACAGCCATTTTTTTTAGGGACCACCTCACATTTGAAGTCACTTTGAGGGGTCTATATGGCAGAAAATACCCAAAAGTGACACCATTCTAAAAACAGCACCCCTCAAGGTACTCAAAACCACATTCAAGAAGTTTATTAACCCTTCAGGTGCTTCACAGGAGCTGAAGCAACGTGGAAGGAAAAAATGAACATAAACTTTTTAGTCACAAAAATGATCTTTTACAAACTTTTTTGTATTTTCACAAGGGTAAAAGGAGAAAATGGACAGAAAAAGTTGTTGTGCAATTTCTCCTGAGTACGCCAATACCCCATATGTGGGGGAAAACCACTGTTTGGGCACACGGCAGAGCTCATAAAAATGATCTTTTAGTCCCAAATTTTTGATTTTTCCCAAGGAAATTGGACCCCAAAAGTTGTTGTCCAATTTGTCCTGAGTACGCTGATACACCATATGTGAGGGGGGGAATCTGTTTGGGTGCACGGCAGGGCTTGGAAAGTAAGTAATAACGTTTTGGAATGCAGATGTTGATGGGGGTCATGTTCCTTTTGCAGTGCCCCAGATGTGCCTGAAGAGTGGAAACCCCCACAAGTGACCCCATTTTGGAAAATAGACCGCCTAAGGAACTTATCTAGATCTGTGGTGAGCACTATGAACCCCCAAGTGCTTCACACAAGTTTATAATGCCCGGGCATGAAAATAAAAAATCCTATTTTTTTTTCCACAGAAATTAATTTTTAGTCACCAATTTTTTATTTTCCCAAGGGTAACAGGAGAAATTGGTCCACAAAAGTTGTTGTCCAATTTGTCCTGTGTACGCTGATACCCCACATGTGGGGGGGAACCACTGTTTGGGCGCACGGCAGAGCTCGGAATGGAAGGAGCACCATTTGACTTTTTCCAACCAAAATTGGCTGGAATTGAGATTGGACGCCATGTTGCATTTGGAGAGCCCCTGATATGCCTAAACAGTGGAAACCCCCCACAAGTGATCCCATTTTGTAAACTAGACCCCCTAATGAAGTTATCTAGATCTGTGGTGAGCAATTTGAACTCCCAAGTGCTTCACACAAGTTTAAAACATAGAGCCGTAAAATTAAAACATCATATTTTTTCCACAAAAATGATCTTTTCACCCAATTTTTATTTTCCCAAGGGTAACAAGACCTCAAAAGTTATTGTGCAATTTGTCCTGAGTACGCTGATACCCCATATGTGGGGGTAAACCACTGTTTGAGTGCATGGCAGAGCTCGTAAGTGAAGGAGCGCCGTTTGACTATTTCAACGCAGAATTGGCTGAACGCCATGTCGTGTTTGGAAAGCTCCTGATGTGCCTAGACAGTGGAAACCCCCCACAAATGACAGCATTTTGGAAACTAGACCCCTCAAGGAACTTATCTAGATGTGTGGTGAGAACTTTGAACCTCCAGGTGTTTCACTAAAGTTTATAACGCCCGAGCATGAAAATAAAAAAATCATATTTTTTCCACAAACATGATCTTTTAGTCCCAAAATTTTTATTTTCCCAAGGCTAACCGGAGAAATTGGACCCCAAAAGTTGTTGTCCAATTTGTCCTGAGTACGCTGATACCCCTCATGTGGGAGAAAACTACTGTATGGGCACACGTCGGGGCTCGGAAGGGATGTAGTGACGTTTTGGATTGCAGACTTTGATGGAGTGGTCTGCGGGCGTCATGTCGCATTTGGAGAGCCCCTGATGTGCCTAAACAGTGGAAACCCCCCACAAGTGACCCCATTTTGGAAAATAGACCCCACAAGGAACTTATCTAGATGTGTGGTGAGCGCTATGAAGCCCCAAGTGCTTCACAGAAGTTTATAACGTACAGCCGTAAAAACAAAAAAATCTTTTTTTTTTCTACAAAAATGATATTTTCGCCCCCAATTTTTTTTCTCCCATGGGTAACAGAAGAAATTGGACCACAAGAGTTATTGTGCAATTTATCCTGAGTACGCTGATACCCCATATGTGGGGGTAAACTACTGTTTGGGCACATGTCAGAGCTCAGAAGTGAAGGAGCACCGTTTGACTTTTTCAATGCAGAATTGGCTGGAATTGAGATCAGACGCCATGTCAAATTTGAAAAGCCCCTGATGTGCCTAAACAGTGGAAAACCCCAATTTCTAACTCCAACACACCCCTAACCCTAGTCCCAACCCTAACCATAACCCTAACCACAAACCTAACCCTAACACACCCCGAACCCTAATCCCAACCCTAGCCCTAATCCTAACTTTAGCCTCAACCCTAACCCTAACTTTTGCCGCAACCCTAACCCTAACCCTAATGGGAAAATGGAAATAAATATGTTTTTTAAATTTTATTATTTTTTCCTAACTAAGGGGGTGATAAAGGGGGGTTTGATTTACTATTTATAGTGGGTTGCTATGATTGGCAGCTGTCACACTAAAAGATGCTTTTTATTGCAAAAAATAGTTTTTGCATCACCACATTTTGAGAGCTATAATTTTTGCATATTTTGGCCCACAGAGTCATGTGAGGTCTTAATTTTTGCGGTACGAGTTGACGTTTTTATTGGTACCATTTATGAGCACATGACATTTTTTAATCGCTTTTTATTTCGATTTTTGGGAGGTTAGAATGAACAAAAATCAGCAATTCAAGAATTTCTTTTGGGGGGGCGTTTATACCGTTCCGTGTGTGGTAAAATTGATAAAGCAGTTTTATTCTTCGGGTTAGTATGATTATGGCGATACCTCATTTATATCATTTTTTATGTTTTGGCGCTTTTATACAATAAAAAACAATTTTAGATAAAAAATAATTATTTTTGCATCGCTTTATTCTGCGAGATATAACTTTTTTATTTTTTCGCTGATGATGCTGTATGGCAGCTCGTTTTTTGTGGGACAAGATGTCGTTTTCAGTGGTACCATGTTTATTTATATCGGTCTTTTTGATCGCGTGTTATTCCACTTTTGTTCGGCGATATGATGATAAAGAATTGATTTATTTGCTTTGTTTTTTTTAAGGAGTTCACTAAATGGGTTAACTAAAGGGACAGTTCTATAGGGCGGGATAGTACGTCCGATGGCAGAAAGAGGTTAACCCTATAACGGCGACCGCAAAAAAAAAGCAGCGATTCTCCGTTTAATTTCTCTCTCCTCTGATGTCATCGCACATCAGAGGAGAGAGAAATAGGGTCCCCGGGACCCCGGATCTGTCCCCCGTGCCTCCCAGGTGTCCCCCCGGTCCTCCGATGTCTCCCGGAGCTGCCCGCTTCTTCTCCGGCAAAGAAAATACGGGCGCCTGCGCAGTGCGCAGCGTGCCCTCTGAGTCGGATTTTTTCCAGGGTCTCGGCTACCAAGGGGTAGCCAAGACCCCAGAGAACATAATTCGGGTCCCCGCAGTCCCCCGCTTTTGCGATCTCCATTATTAACCATATAACGGCGATCGCAAAAGAAAAAAAAAAAGCCGCGATCCTGCATGTAATTTCTCTCCCCTCTGATGTGATCGCACATCAGAGGAGAGAGAAATAGGGTCCCCCGATGTGCCCCCGTACCTCCCTGTGTCCCCCTGTCCTCCCGCAGCTCCGAGCCTTCCAGCATCTTCTTCCTGTAAAAGAAAATGGGGGGCGCATGCGCAGTGCTCCCGCCGAATCTGCCTACCGGCAGATTCATTCATTCAGTGAAAGTACATTTTGATCATTGTGATAAAACCTATCACAGTGATCAAAATAAAAAAAAAGTAAATAAACCCCCCCTTTATCATCCCCTTAGTTAGGGACATATAATAAAATAAAGAAATTGTATTTATTTTTGTTTCCATTAGGGTTAGGGTTATAATTAGGGTTAGGGTTAGGATTAGGGTTGGAATTAGGGTTAGGGTTGCAATTAGGGTTAGGGTTACAATGAGGGTTGGGGATACAATTAGGGTTAGGTATACAATTAGGGTTAGGGATACAATTAGGGTTGGAATTAGGGTTAGGATTAGGGTTAAGGGTGTGTTGGGGTTTGGGCTGGAGCTAGAATTGAGGGGTTTCCACTATTTAGGCACATCAGGGAGTCTCCAAACACGACGTGGCATTCAAAAAGTCAAATGGCGCTCCCTCCCTTCCGAGCCATGCCGTGCGCCCAAACAGTGATTTACCCAAACATATGGGGTATCGCCGTACTCAGGAAAAATTGCACAACAACTTTTGGGGTCCAATTTCTCCTGTTACCCTTGGGAAAATAATAAAATAGTGTGCTAAAAAATTAAGTTAAGTAATAAGAATTGATGTTGTTGGCATTGAAATGGGCACTGTAGGTGTGTTTACAGTCTTCCACTCACTGGCGACTTTAATTCCCCATTGACTTGCATTGGGGTCAGGTTTCCGACACCGACTCGACTGCTTCCGTTAGTCGGCCGACTTCATTCGACTCGACTTTTGTAAAAGTCGAGCCGACCGAAACCCGACTCGACCCTCCCAGAGGCAAAGTCGCTCATCTCTAGTGCTGAGTATAAAAGGCTTCTTAAAGCAAAACTAACAGGTCTGTGAGAGCCAGAATACTTGATCATTGGTAGGTGATCAAATTCTTTTTTAATGCAATAAAATGTAATTTGGTTATTTAACCCCTTATTGACCGCTTAATTAACGGCTCTGTGGAAAAAGTAAATAGCGCCCCCCAGAGTCAGAATTTCTCCGGGGTCTTGGCTGCCGGGGGTAGCCGAGACCCCAGAGAACATGATTCGGGTCGGTATTTACTGACCCTGGTGTTGCAATCGCTGTTATTTACCGTATAGCGGTTACTGCAACAAAAAAAGCCCCAATTTCGCATTTACTTTCTTTCTCCTCTGATGTGAACGCACATCAGAGGGGAGAGAAATAGAGTCCCCTGGTCTTGCGATCTGTTCCCAGTACCTCCCGTGTCCTCCCACGGCTCCCGCAGCTCCCGGCGTTTTCTTCCTGTAAAGAAAATGGCCGGCGCATGATCAGTGCACCGGCCGAGATTTGCTGGTCGGCACCCGGCAGATTCCATTCATTCATTCCAGGTACATTTTTATCACTGTGATAAATCCTATCACAGTGATCAAAATAAATAAAGTAAATAAAACCCCCCTTTATCACCCCCTTAGTTAAGGAAAATAATAAAATAAAAAATATATCTTTATTTCCATTTTTCCATTAGGGTTACAATTGGGCTAAAGTTAGGGTTGGAATTAGGGTTAGGGTTACAGTTGGGATTAGGGTTAGGGTTGGGATTAGGGTTAGTGTTGGGAGTATGGTTATGGTTAGGGTATGTTTCCACGTAGCGTATGTTGTAAGGATTTTCTGCGGATTGAACGCTGCGTACAGCCACAACATTCAGCTGCAGAGTTCAGATGTTACAGCATAGTGGAAGGTATTTTATGAAACCCTGTCTCCACTATGGGTGCAGGGACGTGGGTGTCACACCCGAAATTACGGACATGTGGCACATCTTTCTAAACCGCAGCATGTCTATTTATTTTGCGGACGCAGAGTTGGATGAAACCCGGTCAGCAGGAGCGCAAAAACAGGGGCTAAATTAATAAACAATCTCCTTTTATTAAAACAACAATGCGTTTCAACAGGTAATTCTGTCTTCCTCAGGTGGCAATGATAAAGTGCACAGGGGGAGGATATATAAAGGGGCAGTGGCCAATGAGAAATGACAAACAATTAGTTACATCATAGACAATTACAAACTTAAGCAAATTACTAAAAGTAAGAGAAAAAAAGAAGAGAAAAAAAACAAAAAAAAAAACACCTATATATAAACCTATGTAAAAAAAAAGCACTCATGATAAAAGATGCAGAAATAAAAAGTTAAAAAATTGCTCATGATAAAAATTGCAGAATAAAAATACTAGAATAATTAGAAACATCAGTAGCCCGCAGATCTCAGTTAGTTTTCTCAATAGTAAGGTTTAACACATCTGAGGCCAAGGTGCCGAGTTTAAACCTTACTATTGAGAAAACTAACTGAG
Source organism: Oophaga sylvatica (assembly GCA_033576555.1). Classification (NCBI taxonomy): domain Eukaryota; kingdom Metazoa; phylum Chordata; class Amphibia; order Anura; family Dendrobatidae; genus Oophaga; species Oophaga sylvatica. Next base: position 5,975 of record JARQOD010005383.1, read on the forward strand.
ATCTGCTGGCTACTGATGTTTCTAATTATTTAAGTATTTTTATTCTGCAATTTTTATCATGAGCAATTTTTTTACCTTTTATTTCTGCATCTTTTATCATGAGTCTTTTTTTTACATAGGTTTATATATAGGTGTTTTTTTTCTCTTTTTTTTTTTCTCTTACTTTTAGTAATTTGCTTAAGTTTGTAATTGTCTATGATGTAACTAAGTCTAAATAAGGCCTCTTTCACACATCCGTTTTGCGCCTGACGGCGCGCTCCGGCCTTTTTTTTGTCAAACCGCATGCGGCGAAATGTAATGCTGGATCCGTTTTTTTTTCCATTGAGTAACATTATGGCCCTGCGTCGCGTCCGGTTTTTGCCGGATCCAGTGTCTGGTGGCAGTCCGGCGTCTGGAAAAAACGTCTACTGTAACTTTTTTTGTCTCCGGCGAAAAAGCCGGAAGCGCAGGATCCGGCGCTTCCGGCTTTTGTCACAATGAAAGTCTATGAGCGCCGCAATGCGGCAGAAGCCAGATTCGGTGGCCGGATCCAGTTTTTCAATTGATATACCAGCCCACAGCAAACATATATAAAAGCATGCAGTGGGACACTCAGACATTACCATGCATCCAGCCAAGAGAGCAAGACCAACCCAGAGACGAGGACCAGCACCAGCACCAGCACAAGGTTTTGCTTCAGCACTAGCAGCAGATACGCAAATGGAGCGCCAGGACAGCAGACAGTAAATATCACATCCCCCAGCCCAAAATTTACCACACATCTGTCACCACTGCTGCCTGAGCTAGTGAAGCGCGGTGTCTTTGACACCATGGTACTGTTTAAAAATCATGTTTTTGCTGTGATGGGGTTGGTCCCTCTGGTACTGTATGAAATGTTCATGGTTTTCCAGTGATGGGGTGGGTCCCCCTGGTACTGTTTCAAATGTGCATGGTTTTGAAGTGATAATGTGTATCCCGTGCTACTGTATAATGTGCATGTGTTCAATTGTTAATGTGGATCCCCTGCTACTTTATAATGTGCATTTTTTCAGGTTGTAATGTGTATCCCCTGCTACTGTATAATGTGCATGTGTTCAATTGATAATGTGGATCTCCTGGTACTGTAGAATGTTTTTTTTTTGCTATGATGGGGTTGGTCCCCCTGGTACTGTATCAAGTGTGCATGTTTTCACTGTGATGAAGTGGATCCCCTGGTACTGTTCAAAATGTGCATGTTTTACAAGTGATAATGTGCGTCACTATGGTTTCCCTGTGATGAAGTTGGTCCCCCTGATACTGTATCAAATGTGCATGTTTTCACTGTGATGAAGTGGATCCCCTGGTACTGTTCAAAATGTGCATGTTTTGCAAGTGATAATGTGCGTCACCATGGTTTCCCTGTGATGAAGTTGGTCCCCCTGGTACTGTATCAAATGTGCATGTTTTCAATTGATAATGTGGATCCCATGCTACTTTATAATGTGCATTTTTTCAAGTGATAATGTGTATCCCCTACTGTAGAATGTGTTTTTTTTGCTGTGATGGGGTTGGTCCCCCTGGTACTGTATCAAGTGTGCATTTTTTTCCAGTGATAGGGTGGGTCCCCCTGGTACTGTTTATGTCTCCAATTCATGACGGGATGTTGTATTCCGTACACCATAAAGCTCACTCCAGTCCATGTTTGACTTTTATTTTTTTCAACCAGGGCCAAGGAATATACATATATTCACTGGCCCTTTTTGTCTGTTTATTCCACAGCAGAAGAATAGAAAGAGAGGCGGCAGCAGCAGCAGCAGCAAGGGGAGAGGAGGATGTAGTTGAAGCCAGGAGGACAGCCAGCAGAAAGTAAATCTGACATCCACCATTTCCCAAAAAATTTTATCATTTTTTTTCTCTTTCAGCCAGGCCCAAGGAATATACATATATTCACTGGCCCTTTTTGTTTCCTTATTCAACAGCCGAAGACATCAAAGAGAGGTGGCAGCAGCAGCAAGGGGAGAGGAGGATGTAGTTGAAGTCAGGAGGACAGCCAGCAGAAAGTAAATATGACATCCCCCATTTCCCTAAAAATTAAATGTTTTTCTCTTTCAGCCAGGGCCAAGGAATATACATATATTCACTGGCCCTTTTTGTGTCCTTATTCAACAGCAGAAGACTCCAAAGAGAGAGATTAGAAAGGGGAGAGGAGGAAGAAATGGAGCCAGAGGAGAGGAGTAGAGACAGCAGACGGTAAATATGACATCCCCCATTCGCCCAAAAAATAAGCAATTGTTGCTTTTTCAGCCAGGGCCAAGGAATATACATATATTCACTGTCCCTTTTTGTGTCTTTATTCCACAGCATAGAGCGGCAAACAGCAGCAGCTGAACTTGTGGTTTTAGCCGAGGAAGCTGCAGCTTCAGCGTCCGCTCCACCGGAGTCAGTGGAGCTGTATCAGGATGTGGAGACATCTTCTTCTGGGAGCCCTCCTTCCCATCGTCAGCATTTGGCGGTAAAATTTTTTTTATTTTTTTCTCCACAATCCATCTGTGGGATATATGTATTGATTGTCTTTTTTTAATAACAGGAATCGCAAGATGAAGAGGAGCTCCCAGAGGAAGAAGGACGGGGTGGAGAGATACCCGGAGTGGGCTCACAATTCGTAAGTATCCTGCATCAATCGCAGAAACACAACATCACACTACACACAACACATAGAAAACCATTTAGTACAGTACATACTTCACACAGCGGCCAACACATGCCTATATTAAACTTTTATTTTTTTCTTTTTAGTCTCTCGGATCTGGTAGCCAACAAAGGGGTCCTCACAGCGCCTCCCAGAGTCGTCGTGAGAGCAGCGGCAGTTCCCACCGTGTAAGTTTTTTTTTTTTTTTTTCTTCCAATTTAATTTTTAGGTAAAAAATTTTCATTTTTTTGTTTTTTTTAATCCTTTTTTTTATTTTTTTTTATTTTTAATTTTGAATTTTTTGGTTTGATTTAAACTTTTTAGTCTTTTTACATTACTTTTTAAATATTTTTTGTCTTTTTTCTAAATTTTTTTTAAATTTTGGTATATATATATTTTTTTCTTAATTGGATTTTGTTAAACATTTTTCCTTTTTTTCTTTTTCACTTGCTAGTGTGGAGGGTAATGTATTGTTTTTTCTGTTTTTATTTCACAGGCTTCACAGCGTGCTCTCGATTCGGACGGTGAGGAGGGGATAGACGTCGACCTCCTCATTGATCTGGTCAGAGAAAGGGAGTCGCTGTGGAACATGGGGGACCGCCGCCATTCTGATCAAGTAGTGACCCGACGGCTCTGGGAGAAAGTGGCATTGGCAATGGTGTACCGCTGGGATGACCTCGATGTTCGGTCCCAGACTAAACACCGTAAGTATAGTTCATGTTGCTTACTAAAAAGCTGTGTTTCCCAAACTTCAGTCCTCGTGTCCCCCACGGTTCATGTTTTCAGGATTGCCTTTTGTGAAACACTATGGAAATACTGAAAACATGACCTCTGGGGGACACGAGGACTGAAGTTTGGGAAACACTGATGTTGTATAGTAACCAATGTGTGCTTTCTCGTTTCAGAGGAGAGAATTGTGAAACGGTGGCGGTCTGTGAGGGATCGCTTCAAGAAGGAGTTCAACAAGGAGATGCGGGCCCCGAGTGGATCTGCAGGATGCCAGAGCAAGTACAAATACGCACGAGCCCTGGCGTTCCTGCGGGAAACTATGGTCACCCGAAGGTAAATATTACCATAAAATGTTAACATCTATCAAATGTTTTTTTCCAGCCAGGGCCATTCCACATCTGTATATTAATTGTATGTTTTCTCTTTATTCCACAGCACGGTGACCAGAACTCGGGCGCCCGCAGAGTTGGCGCCTTCTGGGGCGATCCCTCAGGAGACCGACACCGAGGGACACTTCGACCGCCCCGGTACATCTGCACCTTCCCACACATTCGATCCCGCAGTCCCATCCACCAGCCTGGAGCATCGTGGCCGCCTGCATTACATGCAGCTGCTGGTGAGGAGATAGCATTCCCTTTACCCCACCCTTCTGCCACTGCCACCTCTAGTACAGCTGCGGGTACTGGGCGGCAGCGGCAGAGGGGTCAGGAAAGGAGCTATGCACCCGAGTTCTTGCATTTGAATGCATCTTTCCAGAACTGTCTTAAAGTATTATCTGAACAACTTGCATTAATCAGATAACCTCTGCAGTTTTGGAGGTAAAGACACTTCTGCAAACCATGCAGTCGGAAGTAAGAGCATCTCCTAATCACAGCTTTTTTAGGTCTGTGGTGGAGCGCATAGATATGCTATCTGCTGACCAGCAGATGTATGTAATGCATACGTGCCACGCTGCTCTACTGCAGGCTATCTCCCATCCTCCTCCATCCACCCCAGTCGTTCCTCCTCCTTCCTCCCCTCCAGCCGCCGTCCCTCCTCCCCCTCCTATTCAATACCAGCCACCTCCCCAGCTCCAGCAACCTCCCCAATTCCAGCAAACTCCCCAGTACCAGCCACCTCCCCAACTACAGTCACCTCCCCAGTACCAGCAACCTCCCCACTACCAGCCACCTACCCTGTTCCACACTCCTACCTCTTACCGATCTCCTTCCCCCTTCCAATTCCCTACCATGTCACCTGCTCCTCCTGCCCAACCCTCCACTCCACCACCCACCTGTTCTGCCTCTAACTTGTCTTCCCATTCTCTCACTCTTTCCACCCCTTCACCTCTTCCTGTTGCTTCACCACCACCATCTCGGTCGTCCCTCCACACTCCCACGGTCGACGTGTCCCGCAGCCCCTCCAGCACTATTTCCACCCCACACTACACACAACTGTAAATAGTTTATTTTTTTGGTTGCTTCACTGACAAATAAAAACTGTATTTTAATAAAAAAATTTATTTTATTACAATTTCCACATTTTGCAAAAATGCAACTTTTTCCACAAATTATATAAAAAAAAATTTTTGTAATAAAAGTTAAAGTGGTTTACAAATGTTGTCTGTCATTTCTTTATAGGATGTTAAGTAACAAATGTATTAAACCAGGTAAACATGTGGGTACACAAACACCAACATCTGTTGGGTAATATGTCAAAAATATCTACATAACTTTGAGGAACATAAATTTTACCTTTTTGCCAAAGTTTTGTCCCGGGTTGTGGAGTATTTAAAGTATCTGACCTTTTTCCAAAACTTGTGTACTTTGTTCGGTTTTCCCCTAGCAGGTACACATTTTTGGTAAAAAGGTGAAATACTTTGGGTTATTTTAAAAAAAGACAGGGACACAACTATGGCCAAAAGGTAACATACAGTACAAAACACACAAGAAGGTAGAAAACTTTCCTTATTGTGGGTACAGAAAGATTTTTAAAAGAAATAATCAATTGATCACAATCACACTCTGTCATCCTGCCAGTCTACTCTACCTTCTGGTGACACAAAGTATTGGGCAAAATGGTCCCTCATTCTTGAAACCGCCAGTGTACTCCGAGTGGTAATGTTGCTGTAGTCGTGCAAGGTTGTTTCTTGATTGTGGTCCTCAATAGAAATCGGTTCCTTGGTGATCACAAAATTATGTAGGACCACGCACGCTTTAACAACATCATCCACAGTCTCTGTCTTCAAGTTTATCGCAGTCAAAAGGACACGCCATTTGGCTGTCATAATTCCAAACGCACACTCCACCATCCGTCTGGCTCTTGTGAGGCGGTAGTTGAAAAATCTCTTTGTATGGGTCAATCCTCTGCTGGCGTACGGCTTCAAGAGGTGTTCGGACAGCTGGAATGCCTCATCACCTACACACACGAAAGGCATAGGTGGGCCAGAGGTTTGAGGCAGTGGCCTAGGGGGTGGAAACTGAAAAGTGTTTCCGTACAGTCTCCGCCCCATAGCAGAAAGTATTGAGAGTCATTGGACCGTCCATAAGACCCAATGTCCACAGCAATAAATTTGTACTCCGCATCAGCAATAGCCATCAGGAAGACTGAAAAATATTTCTTGTAGTTAAAGAATTCTGATCCTGTTCCTGAAGGTTTTGAATACGGATGTGTTTGCCATCAACAGCGCCCAGGCAATTTGGAAACTGGCAGATACGGAGAAACTGGTCCGCTATTTCAAGCCACCGGTCTGAAGTTGGCTCTGGAAGAAAACCTCCAACCAAACAGTCCCACAGAGCACGACAAGTGTACTTGATGATGCCTGATAGCGTAGAAATTCCAAGGCGATACTGGAAATGGAGCGATGACAGCGTTTCTCCAGTTGCCAGAAATCTGTAAACAAAATAGAAAAAAGAAATTAGTTCACAATCACAGCATTACATAGCAGAACTCAGCTATAACTATTGGAGATACCAAAAATAAAAAAATAAAGGAAAAACACAATGTTTTTGACCATGTTTTTTTGTACTGATATGGTTCCCTTGTTGTCCTGTGATGTTAAAAAAATTAGAACAACAATAAAAGTGCTCAAGTAAGCAGATCCAATACATATAGCTTACCTTATAGTGACCATGAGACGCTCCGCCGGAGAAATCGAGAAGCGACAATAGGTGTCGGATCTTCGGATTTGTTCTCTAACACGCTAGAGCAAGCAGTCAAAATTCTCTTTCTTCATCCAAAGATAGGCAAAAAATTTCTCAGGGTTTTTTCTCAGCTCCATGTTGAGTGTAGAATACACACCATGGGTTAGTCTCTGTGCTGTGATGGTGTGGATCCACATACGTCGTCGTCGTTGGCGCTGACGCATAATGCGCTGCTCGATCCTTCTCTCATTCTCCATAACGATAATCTTCAAGCGATTCGCCTCCGCTGTAAAATCCACCAGATTCTTGAAGATATTGCCAATAATAGCATCCATGTTCGCCAGTCACTTGCTACTTGCTCTTCTCTCCAACCTGCACTTGCTCCTCTACAACCTGTCAAAGATGGGCGGTAGGAACAGTGTATATATAGGATTACAGTAGCCAATCATGTTTGGAACCCCAAAAAAGGGCGTTTTTAAAAACCGGATCCGGCGTAATCCGTCGAAAACGGACAAAAAACCGGATACACCAGATGAGACGGCGAAAAAACCGGATGCATCTCATCCGGTTTTACATACTAGTTGCCGGATGCGGCGATCCGGCAAAACGCTGGTGGCGCCATCAGGCGCAAAACGGATGTGTGAAAGAGGCCTAAGTCTATGGGAGTCGGATCAGGCATAGGACTGATCCAGCCACCAGACTCCGTCTTCTTCATGTACGCCTGCCTGGAAGGCGAACTCTCTCTCTCTCTCCTCCGTGCCAGACATGCGTACAATACATTTTCCGGGTTCAAAAGTTCAGGACGAATCCGGCTAAAAACCGGATTCGGCACATCAGTTTTTTCCAATCTAAGCCGGATCCGTCTTTTTAGCAATTGGACGGATTGTGCCTGATTGCAAAAAACTGATGTGTGAAAGAGGCCTTACCATAGTATTGAACAGTCCAATTTTAATCTGTAAGCAAGACTGTTGCCAATTTTTGCAAGTTTCTCATCAAAAGTGCAATGCAAAACAATTGAAAAAACATTAAAAGTATCACATTTCCATTACAATACAGTCAAATCAATGACAAAAAGTGTCAAATGCATAACTTATTAAATATTAAATATTACTTATACGCACACATTTCAAAAGCTGCCAGAACCAGAAACTATAGATCAAAGTATGATCTCAAAAAATGTAAACTCAAGCACAGCACCAATAGTTTCAGGTATATCAGTACTAAATCCTATATGTTGTGAATGTGCTAGAAATGAATTCTGAGCAGAAGCTCCCTCTGGTGGTTACAAACAGTACTGAACTATCCAATGAAGATTGTGAAGATTGGCGATCAGGTGTTACTGACTGGTCTTATATAAGGGAGGTTCCCTCCCATCAGGGTTGCCGGTGATCAATTGTTCTGGTCTCATCTTTGATTCCTGTTCACTTTGTAGCTTGCTGTTTCGTGCCTGCATCTTCTGCTAACAGATAAGACATTTTCTTCTTTTAGTTTTTTGTGCTTGCTTTTTGCATTTTGTCCTGCACTTCTGTGGGGGTCTGCCGGGTCCCCTCCGGGGGCTTGTGCTCCTCTCAGTTTAGTTCAGCCACTGTTGTTTGTTCATTTGCCTTTTCCAGTTTTTTCAGTGGCTGCTGTTTAGTTTTGTTACACCAGAGAACTAATTTAGGTGGTAGAGGTCGTGTGATCTCAGGTGTTTTTGTAATTAGTAGAGTTGGTACTTTTCAGGGTTTTTTGGGATTGCAGTAAGTGTCCTTCCTATCCTTTTCTATTTAGGAAGTTTGGGCCCCAACGTTTGCTCATACTATTTTCTGTCTGTGTCTGTATTTCCTCTTGTCTAGCCGCCATTACATGTTTGGGGGCTTTCTATGTTCTTTGGGGATCTGCTCCGGGGCAGATAGTTTTCCTTTTTCTGTCTTTAGGTGTAGTTAGCTTCTCAGGCTGTGACGAGGCGTCTAGGACCAACGTAGGTACGCTCCACGGCTGCCTTTAGTTGTGGTGGTTAGTCAGGGTACTGCAATCCCATAGATTCCAACCTCTCTGGTGTATTTCCTTTTTTGCCTGCTCTCCTCAGCTACCAAACCATAACAGTATCACCGGCCCAAAAACTGATATTTGTATGGTACTCACAGAAGGGAAAAATAGTGTTAAAGAAAGAAGATTGTCAGAGTTGTCAGAGATGTTTTTTTTTTTCTTTTCCCTCTGTTTCTCTGAATGCTGAGGAGGATTTTTTTTCTCTCAGTGGAGTTTGCACAGTTGTCTGGCCGTGTGGATCAGCTTGCCACTGAAGTTCGGAGTATTGCTACCTATCTTGCAGGGTTGCCTGTTGTGGAACCTAGGATTCCCATGCCAGATTTGTTTTTAGGGGATCGAGCTAAATTTCTGAATTTCAAAAATAACTGTAAGTTGTTTTTTGCCTTGAAATCTAAGTCCTCAGGGAACGCAGCACAGCAGGTTCAAATTGTCATCTCTCTCCTGCGCGGCGATCCTCAGGATTGGGATTTTTCCCTGACACCTGAGGATCCTGTTTTGAGTAATGTTGATGCATTTTTTCAGGCTCTGGGGTTATTGTACGATGAGCCTAATGTCACTGATCAAGCTGAAAAAGCCTTGTTGGCATTAAATCAGGGGCTTGAGGACGCTGAGTTATGCTGTCAGAGATTCCGAAGGTGGGCAGTCCTGACCAAATGGAATGACGATGCTTTGGCAGCCCTTTTTCGGAAGGGTCTGTCAGAGAATGTAAAGGATGTTATGGTGGGATTCCCTGTCCCCTCTGGTCTCAATGATTCTATGTCATTAGCGATTCAAATTGACAGACGTTTGCGTGAGCGTAGAGGTATGCGTGGAACAGTGTTGCCTTGTGAACCAGCTTCTGAACCCATGCAGTGTGATATGGTGGCTTCTGGGGCACAGCGTCATGAGTTTCGAAAACGCAATGGGTTATGTTTCTACTGTGGTAATGCCTCTCATGCTATTTCAGTCTGCCCTAAGCGGGGAAAACGTTTTGCACGTTCAGTTGTCTTGGGTAGTGTTCAGACTAAATTTTTGTTGACTGTTACCCTGATTTGCTCCCTGTCCACATTTTCTGCTCAGGCTTTTGTTGATTCGGGAGCAGCTATTAACCTGATGGATTTTGATTTTGCTAAACGTTGTGGGTTTCTGTAACGAATGGAAGCGGAGGCAGAGGTGGTGAAGTTCACATTCGTTTTTATTTTTTAATGTGGAACCTCGAGACCGCGGTCCGGGGGGCTCCGAAGGGGGCGTAACTAGTGAGCCCCGGGTACCCGTAGTAAGGCCCCTCGAACAGGACCAGAATGGAATACCCGGAGAACACAGGTGCTACCTCCAGTTAGACCCCGGACACGTGGCAGCTGTCCCAGAGGGACCAAAAGGGTAACAGGTATTTACAGAGTCCGTGGAAAGTTCTTCACAGAGAAGGGTAAGGTCCTGGTCCAGAACGGATGGTAGAAGGCTGGCTTCAGTGACCTTGTCACGGTCCACGGGTACGGATGGCTGATGGCGGAACGGGTTGACACTTGCGCCAGTAATAGCCGAGATAGTCCAAGATAGCCAGATACAGGTTAGCAATGATCTGAGGAGACAAACAGTATCAGCGAATCACAGAGACTGCAGACGCAGCGCATACAGATCAGGAACAGAACCGGATGTAGCAATGATAGAACACGTTGCTCCGGCACTCCCCTAATGGTGGAGTGACCAGATATAGTATTGAGTGCGCAGCCATTGGTTAATTAGCTATTTCAAAAAATGCACGCTGCCCCTTTAAGAGAGACGGTGGGCGCGGCCTCGCGTCCTAAGCAGACTATCTGGAGGCCTGCCAGCAGCGTGCCAGGAAGTGGGAGAGGACACAGGACGCCGAGGAACAGATGGGACAGGTGAGTGAGGAGAACGGAGTGCAGGGCCAGCGCTGGGACCGGGTGTAACAGTATCCCCCTCTTTACTCCCCCTCGTTTTCAAGCCTGCGTGAAATCTTTTAAGAAGAAGAGGAGCCTGGATGTTCTGTTTAGGCTCCCAAGACCTCTCCTCAGGACCAAAACCCCTCCAGTCCACCAGGTAATAGATCCTACCTCTTACTCGCTTAGAGGCCAAGATATGTTTTACCTCAAAAACATCATCCTCAGAGACCGGATCAGGAGTGGTACCCGGGTCCTTAAAGAAGAAGCTCAACACTACTGGTTTGAGGAGGAAGACATGAAAGGAGTTAGGTACTCTTAGAGAATTAGGCAATTTCAGTTTATAAGAGACCGGGTTGATTTGTCTCAAGACTTCAAAGGGACCAATGAAACAGGGACCCAATTTGTACGATGGTAACTTCAGACGGATGTACTTGGAGGAGAGCCATACCTTGTCTCCTGGACGAAAGATGGGAGCCTCCAAACGTCTTTTGTCCGCATGCGTTTTCATATGTTGAGAAGCTTTCTCCAAAGCCGACCTGGTCTCTCTCCAAATGTCCGAGAAATTCTTAGACAAGGTATCGACTGCCGGAACATCAGACAATCCCGAGACAGGAAGAGGAATTCCGGTTTGCAGTCCAAACACAATCTGAAAGGGAGACTTTCCAGAAGATTCACTTACTTGGTTGTTGTAGGAGAATTCCGCCCAGGGCAGTAATTCTACCCAGTCATTATGATGAGCGTTGACGAAGTGACGCAGGTATCCAGCCAGGATTTGATTGATCCTCTCCACTTGCCCATTAGACTGGGGATGATATGCAGAAGAAAAATCTAGTTCAATTTTTACCATTTTACAGAGTCCTCTCCAGAACTTAGAGGTGAACTGGATGCCCCTGTCGGACACGATGTGGAGAGGAAATCCATGTAGACGGAAGATGTGCTGAATGAAGTGAGTGGCCAGTTCTGGAGCAGACGGAGGCCAGATAGCGGAACGAAGTGGGCCATTTTAGAGAAGCGGTCCACCACAACCCATACCACTGAGCAGCCAGAAGAAATGGGAAGATCCGTGATGAAATCCATTGCGATGTGCTGCCAGGGAGCGGACGGAATCGGAAGAGGCAGAAGCCTGCCAGCTGGTAGATGTTTAACAGTTTTGTTATGGGCACATGAAGGACAGGCTGCGACGAACTCCTGGATATCCTTGCCCATGGTAGACCACCAGTAATAACGAGAGATGAGTTTCTGCGTCTTTTTCTGACCAGCATGGCCAGCCAATTTAGAAGAATGACCCCAGCGCAGAACACGAGTACGATCAGAAGCGGACACGAAAGTCTTCCCAGGAGGAAGCCGGGCCAGATCAGTGGAGGCAACGGAGACCAACTTAGAAGGTTCAATAATGTGCTGAGGTTCTTCCTCCAGTTCAGGAGGCAAGAAGGCTCTAGAGAGTGCGTCTGCCTTGATGTTCTTGTCAGCTGGGTGGAAATGAAGTACAAAATTGAAACGGGCAAAAAATAATGCCCAACGGGCCTGACGGGATTCAGTCTTAAAGCAGATTGGAGATAGGCAAGGTTTTTATGGTCGGTGAATATGATTACCTGGTGATGAGCTCCTTCAAGAAGATGTCTCCATTCTTGCAGAGCCAATTTGATGGCCAACAGTTCGCGATCACCGACAGAGTAGTTCTTTTCTGCAGGAGAAAAAACCTTGGAGAAAAAAACACACGAGATCATCTGCCCGGTAGACGACTTCTGGGTCAGAACTGCTCCTGCACCTATGGAAGAAGCGTCAACCTCAAGAAAAAATTGCTCACATGAATTAGGACGATGGAGAACGGGTGCGGAAGCGAAGGCTTTTTTGAGAGAAACAAAGGCCTCTTCTGCCTCGGAGGACCATTCCTTAGAGTTTACGCCTTTCCGGGTTAAGCAACGATTCATGCAGGTATCTCCCCAACGCAGAACTTCTCCTGTTTTCCAATTAAGGACTGGTTCATGCATCTGGAGCCAAGGTAAACATAAAAGCATGGGATGGGATAAACCGGGATATACATAAAATCGCATTCGTTCAGTATGCATTAGACCTACCCGGAGTTCCACCAACTCGGTTTGAAACTGGACGGGCTCGGTCAGCGGTTTGCCATCCACGGCGGACACCTGTAACGGATCAGGAAGACGCTGGACTGGTAAGCGGTAATGATCCACAACCGCCTGCTGGATGAAGTTCCCTGCAGCTCCAGAATCCAGTAGACAATGTTCGGAGAATTTTATTGCTCCATAGGACACGGAGACTGAGATGTGTAAAGAGGGAGAGGACTGTTCTCTACCTAGGTTGGCCCCTCCTACCGGACCTAGGCACTGGAGTTTCCCAACTTTTTAGGACAGAAATGGATCAAATGTTCAGAACTACCGCAGTAGTAACAACTTCCCTCCTTGCGACGTGCCTCCCGGCGGCGGGTGGCCAAACTTACATGGTCCACCTCCATGACCTCGGAGGCGGAGGGCAAAGTACCTGTTTTGTACAAACTAGAGTCCAGGTGATAGGACCTTTTGTCCCGCTTGATCTCCATGGAGCGCTCCTGAAAACGCAGGTCAATTCGGGTTGCCAAGGATATTAGCTCTTCCAAGAGGGTAGTTCTGTCCCGTCCCGCCAGCTCAACCTTGATTCTTCCGGATAGGCCTTCCCAGAAGTTAGCAACCAGGGCCTCATTGTTCCACGATAATTCAGACGAGAGGGTGCGGAATTTAACAGCATACTGAGCTACCGTGAGAGTACCTTGGCGCAGGCGGAGCAAAGCTGAGGCAGTCGAGGTGGTGCGACCAGGTTCATCGAAAGTCCTGCGAAAAGCCTCTAGGAAAGATTGAAGATCGTTAACCAGCGGATCCCCTCTCTCCCATAGCGGGTTTAGCCAGGCGAGGGCCTCTCCTCCCAGGTGTGACATGATGAAGCCCACCTTGGCTCGGTCTGAAGCAAACATATGCCCCAAGATTTCAAAGTGTAGAGTGCACTGATTGAGGAAACCCCGACACAGAGTAGGGTCACCCTGGAAACGGGTAGGAGCCGCCAAACGGGGACCTTGACTTGCCATGGGAACTGGTACCTGATTATTGATAGAAGAGTCAGGTGCAGACGAGGACCCCAAGGAATCCATGCGGGTAGACAAGCTGCGTAGATAAGTCGTGATCTTGTCCTGTTGAACTCCCAAACGGGTCACCTCCTGGCACAGATCCGTGGTCGGAGATCTCTGGGATCCAGCGGGTTCCATGGCCGGAGCAATCTGTAAAGAATGGAAGCGGAGGCAGAGGTGGTGAAGTTCACATTCGTTTTTATTTTTTAATGTGGAACCTCGAGACCGCGGTCCGGGGGCTCCGAAGGGGCGTAACTAGTGAGCCCCGGGTACCCGTAGTAAGGCCCCTCGAACAGGACCAGAATGGAATACCCGGAGTGTTATGTTACGGTAGCTGAGGAGTGCAGGTAAAAAAGGAAATACACCAGAGCAGTTGGAATCTATGGGATTGCAGTACCCTGACTAACCACCGCAACTAAAGGCAGCCGTGGAGCGTTCCTACGATGGTCCTAGACGCCTCATCACAGCCTGAGAAACTAACTACACCTAAAGATAGAAATAGGAAAGCTATCTGCCCCGGAGAAGAACCCCAAAGATAATAGAAAGCCCCCAAACATGTAATGGCGTTAGACAAGAGGAAATACTGACACAGAAAGAAAATAGTATGAGCAAACGCTGGGGCCCAAACTATCTAAATAGAAAAGGACAGGAAGGGTACTTACTGCAATCCCAGAAAACCCTGAAAAAACACCAACTCTACTAATTTCAAAATCACCTGAGATCACACGACCTCAACCACCTAAATTAGCTCTCTGGTGTAACAAAAACAGCAGCCACTGAAAAAACTGAAAAAAGCAAAAGTACAAAACACAGTGGCTGAACTAAACTGAGAGGGCAAAAGCCCCCGGAGGGGACCCAGAAGGCCCCCACAGAAGTGCAGGACAAAATGCAAAAATATAGCAAAAACACAAAATAAGAAATTGTCTTATCTGATAGCAGGAGATGCAGACACGACACAGCAGGCTACAAGGGAAACTGGAAAGAAGGATTCAGACCAGAACAATTGATCACCGGCAACCCTGATGGGAAAATGATTCCCTTAAATAAGACCAATCAGTAACACCTCATTCCCAATCCTCACTAGTACCGCTTGTAACCACCAGAGGGAGCCTCTGCTCAGAACTCATCTCAAACCCATTCACAATAGTACCCCCCCCTTGAGGAGGGGTCACCGAACCCTCATTTGAGCAACCAGGTCGGTCAGGATGAGTTCTATGATACGCACGGATAAGTCTCCTAGCATGGATGTCCGAAGCAAACACCCAAGAATTATCTTCCTGACCATAACCTCTCCATTTAACCAAATACTGGAGTCTTCGTCTAGAAAAACGAGAATCCAATATTTTCTCAACCACATACTCCAGATTGCCCTCAACCAAAACAGGGTCAGGAGGCACAGCAGCAGGAACCACTGGCTCAACAAACCTCTTCAACAAGGACTTGTGGAACACGTTATGGATCTTAAATGTCCCTGGAAGAAGCAAACGAAAAGAAACAGGATTAATAATCTCCATGATCTTATAAGGTCCAATGAACCTAGGCTTAAATTTAGGAGATGCTACTCTCATAGGAATATTCTTTGAGGACAACCAGACCAAGTCCCCCACTTTAAACCGAGGACCATCAGTCCTATGCCGGTTAGCAAACCGCTGGGCCCTCTCCTGAGAGAGGGACAACCTCTCCACTACCCGGTCCCAAATCTGCTGCATACGCTCAACAACAGAGTCAACACCCGGACAGACAGAAGCCTCCGTCTGTCCTGAAGAAAATCGAGGGTGAAACCCAGAATTACAGAAAAACGGAGACATCAAAGTGGCAGAGCTAGCCCTATTATTAAGAGCAAACTCAGCCAAAGGCAAAAAAGAGACCCAGTCATCCTGATCAGCAGACACAAAGCATCTTAGATAAGTCTCCAATGTCTGGTTTGTTCTCTCAGTTTGACCATTGGTCTGAGGATGAAATGCCGAGGAGAAAGACAATTGAACACCCAGTTTAGAACAAAAAGTCCTCCAAAATCTGGAAACAAACTGGACTCCTCTGTCAGACACAATGTTCTCAGGAATGCCGTGTAAACGAACCACGTGCTGAAGGAACAACGGCACCAATTCAGAGGAGGAAGGCAACTTAGGTAATGGCACAAGATGTATCATTTTGGAAAACCTATCACAAATTACCCAGATGGTGGTCATTCTCTGAGAAACAGGAAGATCGGAAATGAAATCCATAGAGATATGGGTCCATGGTCTCTTGGGCACAGGCAATGGCATCAACAAACCACTAGAGCGAGAGCAAGGCTTGGAGCGAGAGCAAGTCCCGCAGGACTGCACAAATTCCCTGACATCGCGAGACAAGGTAGGCCACCAAAAGGACCGACTAACCAAGTCTCTGGTACCAAAAATTCCGGGATGCCCAGCCAATGCGGAACAATGAATCTCAGACATCACACTCTTTTTCCATTGGTCCGGGACAAACAATTTTCCAACAGGGCAGCGCTCGGGCCTATCCTCCTGACACCCCTCCAGAGCAAGTCTCAAATTGGGCGAGATGGCGGAAAGAACTACACCCTCCTTCACAATAACAGAGGGATCAGATAGCTCAGGAGAGTCCGCAAGGAAACTCCTCGAGAGGGCATCCGCCTTAACATTCTTAGTGCCAGGAAGAAAGGAAACCACAAAATTAAAACGTGTGAAAAACAAGGCCCACCTGGCCTGTCTAGGATTGAGTCGCTTGGCAGATTCCAGATAGACCAGATTCTTATGGTCCGTAAGGACCACCACCTGATGTTTGGCTCCCTCCAGCCAATGTCTCCATCTTCAAAAGCCCACTTCATGGCCAATAACTCCCGATTACCCACGTCATAATTACGTTCAGTAGGAGAAAATTTTCGAGAGAAAAAGGCACAAGGGTTACTTTTAGAGGTCTCTGGATCTTTTTGGGACAAAACGGCACCTGCCCCAATTTCAGAGGCATCAACCTCCACCTGAAATGGCAGAGAAACATCAGGCTGCCGTAGAACAGGAGCAGAAGTGAATCTCTGCTTAAGTTCCTGAAACGCAGAGACTGCCTCAGGAGGCCAATTCACCACATCAGAACCCTTTCTGGTCAAATCAGTTAATGGTTTAACAATAACAGAGAATTTACCAATAAATTTACGATAAAAATTGGCAAAACCCAAAAATCTCTGAAGAGCCTTTAATGAAGTAGGTTGGACCCAATCACAGATGGCCTGAACCTTGACCGGGTCCATTTCAATAACAGATGGGGACAAAATGAATCCCAGAAATGAGATCTTCTGTACGCCAAAAAGACACTTTGATCCCTTCACATACAGAGCATTCTCTCTCAAAATCTGGAATACAGTTCGAACATGTTTCACATGAGAGTCCCAGTCATTAGAAAAAATCAAGATATCATCCAAATAAACAATCAGAAACTTGTCCACAAAATCCCTGAAAATGTCATTCATGAAGGACTGGAAGACAGAAGGAGCATTAGTGAGCCCAAAGGGCATCACAAGGTACTCAAAATGCCCTTCAGGGGTGTTAAATGCCGTCTTCCATTCATCCCCGTGCTTAATGCGAATAAGGTTATACGCCCCCCTGAGGTCAAGCTTGGTAAACCAAGTAGCGTTTTTCACCCTGGAAAACAGGTCAGAAATCAAGGGTAACGGGTATTGATATTTCACAGTAATATTGTTCAAGAGACAATAATCAATACACGGCCTTAATGAACCATCTTTTTTGGCCACAAAGAAAAAACCGGCACCTAAGGGTGAAGAGGATGGTCTGATATGACCCTTCTCCAATGATTCCTTGATATAAGACCGCATAGCGTCATGTTCAGGTACAGACAAGTTAAAAAGGCGACCCTTAGGGAATTTACTACCTGGCACTAATTCAATAGCGCAGTCATAGCTCCTATGGGGAGGTAAGGATGCAGATTTACTTTCGCTAAACACATCAGAAAAATCAAACAAAAAGTCAGGAACATCCTCAGCCTGGGGGAGGCAGAAAAAACAGGAGTGTTGGTATTAACACATTGGCAGCCCCAACTGGTTACAGACACAGATTTCCAATCCAAAACAGGATTATGAGACTGTAACCAAGGGAAACCCAGCACGATAATGTCATGCAGATTATATAGAACCAAAAATTTGCAGCACTCCTGGTGATCAGGTTCAACCCTCATTATCACCTGAGTAGAAAACTGGGGTTTATTCTCAGCCAAAGGGGTAGAATCGATCCCCAGTAGGGAATAGACTTCTGTAGGGGTATCAAGGGAAATCCACAACGTTTAGCAAAATCATAATCCATCAGGTTAATAGCTGCTCCAGAATCAACGAAAGCCTGAGCAGAAAATGAGGACAGAGAGCATATCAGAGTGACAGTTAATAAAAACTTAGTCTGAACACTACCCAAGACAACTGAGCGTGCAAAATGTCTTCCCCGCTTAGGGCAGACTGAAATAGCATGAGAGGCATCACCACAGTAGAAACATAACCCATTGTGCTTTCGAAACTCATGACGCTGTGCCCCAGACACCACTCCATCACACTGCATGGGCTCAGCAGCTGGCTCACAAGGCAACACCACTCCACGCATACTTCTCCGCTCACGCAAACGTCTGTCAATTTGAATCGCTAATGACATAGAATCATTGAGACCAGAGGGGACAGGGAATCCCACCATAACATCCTTTACATTATCCGACAGACCCTTCCGGAAAAGGGCCGCCAAAGCGTCGTCATTCCATTTGGTCAGGACTGCCCACCTACGGAAACTCTGACAGTATAACTCAGCGTCATCAAGCCCCTGATTTAATGCCAACAAGGCTTTTTCAGCTTGATCAGCGACATTAGGCTCATCGTACAATAACCCCAAAGCCTGAAAAAATGCATCAACATCACTCAAAACAGGATCCCCAGGTGTCAGGGAAAAAGCCCAATCCTGAGGATCGCCACGCAGGAGAGAGATGACAATTTGAACCTGCTGCGCTGCGTTTCCTGAGGACTTAGATTTTAAGGCAAAAAACAATTTACAATTATTTTTGAAATTCTGAAACTTAGCTTGATCCCCTAAAAACAAATCTGGCATGGGGATCCTAGGTTCCACAACAGGCAACCTAGCAAGATATGCAGCAATACTCCGAACCTCAGTGGCAAGCTGATCCACACGGCCAGACAACTGTGCAAACTCCATTGGGAGAAAAGATCCTCCCCAGCACCCAGAGATACAGAGGAAAAAAAAAATGCAACAAACAGAAAAATATCTCTGACCACTTTTCTTCCTTCAAAATATTTTTTCCCTTCTGTGAGTACCATACAATTTTTGTGGCCGGTGATACTGTTATGTTACGGTAGCTGAGGAGTGCAGGTAAAAAAGGAAATACACCAGAGCAGTTGGAATCTATGGGATTGCAGTACCCTGACTAACCACCGCAACTAGAGGCAGCCGTGGAGCGTTCCTACGATGGTCCTAGACGCCTCGTCACAGCCTGAGAAACTAACTACACCTAAAGATAGAAATAGGAAAGCTATCTGCCCCGGAGCAGAACCCCAAAGATAATAGAAAGCCCCCAAACATGTAATGGCGGTTAGACAAGAGGAAATACTGACACAGAAAGAAAATAGTATGAGCAAACGCTGGGCCCAAACTATCTAAATAGAAAAGGACAGGAAGGGTACTTACTGCAATCCCAGAAAACCCTGAAAAAACACCAACTCTACTAATTTCAAAATCACCTGAGATCACACGACCTCAACCACCTAAATTAGCTCTCTGGTGTAACAAAAACAGCAGCCACTGAAAAAACTGAAAAAAGCAAAAGTACAAAACACAGTGGCTGAACTAAACTGAGAGGGCAAAAGCCCCCGGAGGGGACCCAGAAGTCCCCCACAGAAGTGCAGGACAAAATGCAAAAATATAGCAAAAACACAAAATAAGAAATTGTCTTATCTGATAGCAGGAGATGCAGACACGACACAGCAGGCTACAAGGGAAACTGGAAAGAAGGATTCAGACCAGAACAATTGATCACCGGCAACCCTGATGGGAAAATGATTCCCTTAAATAAGACCAATCAGTAACACCTCATTCCCAATCCTCACTAGTACCGCTTGTAACCACCAGAGGGAGCCTCTGCTCAGAACTCATCTCAAACCCATTCACAACACCGGAGAACACAGGTGCTACCTCCAGTTAGACCCCGGACACGTGGCAGCTGTCCCAGAGGGACCAAAAGGGTAACAGGTATTTACAGAGTCCGTGGAAAGTTCTTCACAGAGAAGGGTAAGGTCCTGGTCCAGAACGGATGGTAGAAGGCTGGCTTCAGTGACCTTGTCACGGTCCACGGGTACGGATGGCTGATGGCGGAACGGGTTGACACTTGCGCCAGTAATAGCCGAGATAGTCCAAGATAGCCAGATACAGGTTAGCAATGATCTGAGGAGACAAACAGTATCAGCGAAGCACAGAGACTGCAGACGCAGCGCATACAGATCAGGAACAGAACCGGATGTAGCAATGATAGAACACGTTGCTCCGGCACTCCCCTAATGGTGGAGTGACCAGATATAGTACTGAGTGCGCAGCCATTGGTTAATTAGCTATTTCAAAAAATGCACGCTGCCCCTTTAAGAGAGACGGTGGGCGCGGCTTCGCGTCCTAAGCAGACTATCTGGAGGCCTGCCAGCAGCGTGCCAGGAAGTGGGAGAGGACACAGGACGCCGAGGAGCAGATGGGACAGGTGAGTGAGCAGAACGGAGTGCAGGGCCAGCGCTGGGACCGGGTGTAACAGTTTCCCTTGATACCCCTACGGAAGTCTATTCCCCTACTGGGGATCGATTCTACCCCTTTGGCTGTGAATAAACCTCAGTTCTCTACTCAGGTGATAATGAGGGTTGAACCTGATCATCAGGAGAGTTGCAAATTTTTGGTGCTGTATAATCTGCATGACATTATCGTACTGGGTTTCCCTTGGTTACAGTCTCATAATCCTGTTTTGGATTGGAAATCTGTGTCTGTAACCAGTTGGGGCTGCCAATGTGTTAATACCAACACTCCTGTTTTTTCTGCCTCCCCCAGGCTCAGGATATTCCTGACTTTTTGACTGATTTTTCTGATGTGTTTAGCGAAAGTAAATCTGCATCCTTGCCCCCCATAGGAGCTATGACTGCGCTATTGAATTAGTGCCTGGTAGTAAATTCCCTAAAGGTTGCCTTTTTAACTTGTCTGTACCTGAACATGACGCTATGCGGTCTTATATCAAGGAGTCATTGGAGAAGGGTCATATCAGACCATCCTCTTCACCCTTGGGTGCCGGTTTTTTCTTTGTGGCCAAAAAGGATGGTTCATTAAGGCCGTGTATTGATTATCGTCTCTTGAACAATATCACTGTGAAATATCAATATCCGTTACCCTTGATTTCTGACCTGTTTTCCAGGGTGAAAAGTGCTACTTGGTTTACCAAGCTTGACCTCAGGGGGGCATATAACCTTATTCGCATTAAGCACGGGGATGAATGGAAGACGTCATTTAATACCCCAGAGGGGCATTTTGAGTACCTAGTGATGCCCTTTGGGCTCACTAATGCTCCTTCTGTCTTCCAGTCCTTCATGAATGACATTTTCAGGGATTTTGTGGATAAATTTCTGATTGTTTATTTGGATGATATCTTGATTTTTTCCAATGACTGGGACTCTCATGTGAAACATGTTCGGACTGTGTTCCAGATTTTGAGAGAGAATGCTCTGTATGTGAAGGGATCAAAGTGTCTTTTTGGCGTACAGAGGATCTCATTTCTGGGATTCATTTTGTCCCCATCTGTTATTGAAATGGACCCGGTCAAGGTTCAGGCCATCTGTGATTGGGTCCAACCTACTTCATTAAAGGCTCTTCAAAGATTCTTGGGTTTTGCCAATTTTTATCGGAAATTTATTGGTAATTTCTCTGTTATTGTTAAACCATTGACTGATTTGACCAAAAGGGTTCGGATGTGGTGAATTGGCCTCCTGAGGCAGTCTCTGCGTTTCAGGAACTTAAGCAGAGATTCACTTCTGCTCCTGTTCTACGGCAGTCTGATGTTTCTCTGCCATTTCAGGTGGAGGTTGATGCCTCTGAAATTGGGGCAGGTGCCGTTTTGTCCCAAAGAGATCCAGAGACCTCTAAAAGTAACCCTTGTGCCTTTTTCTCTCGAAAATTTTCTGCAACTGAACGTAATTATGACGTGGGTAATCGGGAGTTATTGGCCATGAAGTGGGCTTTTGAAGAGTGGAGACATTGGCTGGAGGGAGCCAAACATCAGGTGGTGGTCCTCACGGACCATAAGAATCTGGTTTATCTGGAATCAGCCAAGCGACTTAATCCTAGACAGGCCAGGTGGGCCTTGTTTTTCACACGTTTTAATTTTGTGGTTTCCTTTCTTCCTGGCACTAAGAATGTTAAGGCGGATGCCCTCTCGAGGAGTTTCCTTGCGGACTCTCTTGAGTTATCTGATCCTGCTGTTATTTTGAAAGAGGGTGTTGTTCTTTCCGCCATCTCGCCCAATTTGAGACTGGCTCTGGAAGGGTGTCAGGAGGATAAACCCGAGCGCTGCCCTATTGGGAAATTGTTTGTCCCAGACCGGTGGAAAAAGAGTGTGATGTCTGAGATTCATTGTTCCGCGTTGGCCGGTCATCCTGGAATTTTTGGTACCAGAGACTTGGTTAGTCGGTCCTTTTGGTGGCCTACTTTGTCTCGTGACGTCAGGGAATTTGTGCAGTCCTGCAGGACTTGCTCTCGCTCCAAGCCTTGCTCTCGCTGTAGTGGTTTGTTGATGCCATTGCCTGTGCCCAAGAGACCATGGACCCATATCTCTATGGATTTAATTTCCGACCTCCCTGTTTCTCAGAGAATGACCGTTATCTGGGTGATTTGTGTTAGGTTTTCCAAAATGATACATCTTGTGCCATTACCTAAGTTGCCTTCCTCCTCTGAATTGGTGCCTTTGTTCCTTCAGCACGTGGTTCGGTTACACGGCATTCCTGAGAACATTGTGTCTGACAGAGGAGTCCAGTTTGTTTCCAGATTTTGGAGGACTTTTCGTTCTAAACTTGGTGTTCAATTGTCTTTCTCCTTGGCTTTTCATCCTCAGACCAATGGACAAACTGAGAGAACAAACCAGACATTGGAGACTTATCTGAGATGCTTTGTGTCTGCTGATCAGGATGACTGGGTCTCTTTTTTGCCTTTGGCTGAGTTTGCTCTTAATAATAGGGCTAGCTCTGCCACTTTGATGTCTCCATTTTTCTGCAATTTTGGGTTTCACCCTCGATTTTCTTCAGGACAGATGGAGGCTTCTGTCTGTCCAGGTATTGACTCTGTTGTGGAGCGTATGCAGCAGATTTGGGACCAGGTAGTGGAGAAGTTGTCCCTCTCTCAGGAGAGGGCCCAGCGGTTTGCCAACCGGCATAGGACTGATGGTCCTCGGTTTGAAGTGGGGGACTTGGTCTGGTTGTCCTCAAGAAATATCCCTATGAGAGTTGCATCTCCTAAGTTTAAGCCTAGGTTCATTGGACCTTATAAGATCATGGAGATTCTTAATCCTGTTTCCTTTCGTTTACTTCTTCCAGGGACATTTAAGATCCATAATGTGTTCCACAAGTCCTTATTGAAGAGGTTTGTCGAGCCAGTGGTTCCTATGGCTGTGCCTCCTGACCCTGTTTTGGTTGAGGGCAATCTGGAGTATGTGGTTGAGAAAATATTGAATTCTCGTTTTTCTAGACGGAAACTCCAGTATTTGGTTAAGTGGAGAGCTTATGGTCAGGAGGACAATTCTTGGGTGTTTGCTTCGGACATCCATGCTAGGAGACTCATCCGTGCATATCATAGAGCTCATCCTGACCGACCTGGTTGCTCAAATGAGGGTTTCCTCAAGGGGGGGTACTGTTGTGAATGTGCTAGAAATGAATTCTGAGCAGAAGCTCCCTCTGGTGGTTACAAACAGTACTGAACTATCCAATGAAGATTGTGAAGATTGGCGATCAGGTGTTACTGACTGGTCTTATATAAGGGAGGTTCCCTCCCATCAGGGTTGCCGGTGATCAATTGTTCTGGTCTCATCTTTGATTCCTGTTCACTTTGTAGCTTGCTGTTTCGTGTCTGCATCTTCTGCTAACAGATAAGACATTTTCTTCTTTTAGTTTTTTGTGCTTGCTTTTTGCATTTTGTCCTGCACTTCTGTGGGGGTCTGCCGGGTCCCCTCCGGGGGCTTGTGCTCCTCTCAGTTTAGTTCAGCCACTGTTGTTTGTTCATTTGCCTTTTTCAGTTTTTTCAGTGGCTGCTGTTTAGTTTTGTTACACCAGAGAACTAATTTAGGTGGTAGAGGTCGTGTGATCTCAGGTGTTTTTGTAATTAGTAGAGTTGGTACTTTTCAAGGTTTTTTGGGATTGCAGTAAGTGTCCTTCCTATCCTTTTCTATTTAGGAAGATTGGGCCCCAACGTTTGCTCATACTTTTTTCTGTCTGTGTCTGTATTTCTTCTTGTCTAACCGCCATTACATGTTTGGGGGCTTTCTATGTTCTTTGGGGATCTGCTCCAGGGCAGATAGTTTTCCTCTTTCTGTCTTTAGGTGTACCGTGTTTCCCCGATAGTAAGACACCCCCGATTGTAAGACGTATCGGGAGTTTCAGAGGGGTCGGCTAATATAAGCCGTACCCCGAAAGTAAGACATATGTCTTACTTTCGGGGAAACACGGGGGTATTACCGCCTCCCTCTCATCTACCGTAGCTGCGTGCCGCTTCCTGCCCACGTCCGCACCGTCCCCCTCTCCATACGTCGCCGCGTCTGTCATCTACCACTGCCGCCTTCCGCCACGGGCTCCGGCTCCCTGCAGCCGCTGGTCCCGCCGTCCTCCGTCGCACCGTTCGCCCGCAGTCCCGGGCTGAAGTTCTCGCGCGCTCTATTTAAATTTCTTCTTCGGTCCCGAAACGTCATCACGTTGGTCACTCACGTGACCGGAGGATGGAGAGAACTGTCTATCACTGCAGCCTCCGGTCACGTGAGTGACCAACGTGATGACGTTTCGGGACCGAAGAAGAAATTTAAATAGAGCGCGCGAGAACTTCAGCCCGGGACTGCGGGCGAACGGTGCGACGGAGGACGGCGGGACCAGCGGCTGCAGGGAGCCGGAGCCCGTGGCGGAAGGCGGCGGTGAGTTTTTCTGGTGGTAGATGGCAGACGCGGCGACGTATACACAGTATATCATATACACAGTAATCATACATCAGTAAAACATATACACTGGCATACTGGGGTATCATCTGCTGTATGTAACCCAGTGGGTATCAGCAGGTGTCACACTGGATTAAATACAGCAGGTGGTACTGTATCACACTGGGTTAGATACAGGTAATTTTTTTT
The DNA here is from genome assembly GCA_033576555.1 of Oophaga sylvatica. Lineage (NCBI taxonomy): Eukaryota > Metazoa > Chordata > Amphibia > Anura > Dendrobatidae > Oophaga > Oophaga sylvatica. Next base: position 30,899 of record JARQOD010005383.1, read on the forward strand.
CAATATAAGACATACCCCGAAAGTAAGACATAGTGGGGTTTTTGGGGATAAAAAGAAAGTAAGACACTGTCTTACTATCGGGGAAACACGGTAGTTAGCTTCTCAGGCTGTGACGAGGCGTCTAGGACCAACGTAGGTATGCTCCACGGCTGCCTTTAGTTGTGGTGGTTAGTCAGGGTACTGCAATCCCATAGATTCCAACCTCTCTGGTGTATTTCCTTTTTTGCCTGCTCTCCTCAGCTACCAAATCATAACAGCTATATGTTAATTTAACCTTCAACCAAGGGTGTTAATAGAGACTGGTCAACATCAAACACGGAAAATGCGACACTCCAAGAGACCAATCCAAACCTGGAGCCAACACGTAAGAGAAATAGAAAACACCTCCAGATTAGGCAACACTCGCCTTTTCTATGTAATAGAATCCATGTTGCTGCACAATGTAAAACTTGTTTTTTTCTTATCTCCAGTCAAAAGAAAAATAGATAATGATGTAGCGCATTGAAGCCACAAAGACTGACATTCTGGGATCAGCCTATAATATTTGGGCCTGCTGGATAGACTCCTATCCTGATCCTCTTCTAAACCCCTCCTTAAATATATCACCCTGAATGGTATACAGTACAGACCAAAAGTTTGGACACACCTTCTCATTCAAAGATTTTTCTGTATTTTCATGACTATGAAAATTGTACATTCACACTGAAGGCATCAAAACTATGAATTAACACATGTGGTATTATACATTACACTTTACAAAAAAGTGTGAAACAGCTGAAAATATGTCTTATATTCTAGGATCTTCAAAGTAGCCACCTTTTGCTTTGATTACTGCTTTGCACACTCTTGGCATTCTCTTGATGAGCTTCAAGAGGTAGGCAGCGGGAAAGGTTTTTTCTTCACAGTTGTGCCCTGTCAGGTTTGATAAGTGGGATTTCTTGCCTTCTGAGGATGTTTATCCAAGTCACCAGCCTCAGAAATCGCAGGTTTACAGTAGCTCAGATTAGAGACCAGGTCAATGCCACACAGAGTTCTAGCAGCAGACACATCTCTACAACAACTGTTAAGAGGAGACTTTGTGCAGCAGGCCTTCATGGTAAAATAGCTGCTAGGAAACCACTGCTAAGGACAGGCAACAAGCAGAAGAGACTTGTTTAGGCTAAAGAACACAAGAAAAGGACATTAGACCAGTGGAAATCTGTGCTTTGGTCTAATGAGTCCAAATTTGAGATCTTTGGTTCCAACCACAATGTCTTTGTGCGACGCAGAAAAGGTGAACGGATGAACTCTACATGCCTGGTTCCCACCGTGAAGCATGGAGGAGGAGGTGTGATGGTGTGGGGATGCTTTGCTGGTGACACTGTTGGGGATTTAGTCAAAATTGAAGGAATACTGAACCAGCATGGCAACCACAGTATCTTGCAGCAGCATGCTATTCCATCCGGTTTGCATTTAGTTGGACCATCATTTATTTTTCAACAGGAAAATGACCCTAAACACACCTCCAGACTGTGTAAGAGCTATTTGACCAAGAAGGAGAGTGATGGGGTGCTACGCCAGATGACCTGGCCTCCACAGTCACCAGAACTGAACCCAATCGAGATAGTTTGGGGTGAGCTGGACCGCAGAGTGAAGGCAAAAGGGCCAACAAGTGCTAAGCATCTCTGGGAACTACTACAAGACTGTTGGAAGACCATTTCCGGTGACTACCTCTTGAAGCTCATCAAGAGAATGCCAAGAGTGTGCAAAGCAGTCATCAAAGCAAAAGGTGGCTACTTTGAAGAACCTAGAATATAAGACATATTTTCAGTTGTTTCACACTTTTTTGTTAAGTATATAATTCCACATGTGTTAATTCATAGTTTTGATGCCTTCAGTGTGAATGTACAATTTTCATAGTCATGAAAATACAGAAAAATCTTTGAATGAGAAGGTGTGTCCAAACTTTTGGTCTGTACTGTATATGAAATGACAAGCTGTTATGTTTGATCTTAAGAATAAGCTCTCTGTCTATATCAAGTTATTTACGAGACAAGCTATAATACAGTACACAAAATATACCAAACACTAGATAAAGTGTTTTGTATAAGTGAAAGTAATTGACTAAAAGTCTGAGGAAAGACAGTATTCAAATATATTATCAGGATGTTTTTCCAAAAGTAAACATCCCCCTCCATCCTTGATATTTGTATGCATTATAATCATGTCTATGACTAATAGTCATGAACTTCCTGAATTGGGTAATTTTACGCTTTGAATTTAGGTCTCATTGGAATTTAAAACCCTCAGTTAGACTTTTTTTAAGCCTAAATTAACACATTTTTTTCCTGCAATTCTTTGCACTGTATTCATCAATTATTTGGGATACGTCAAGGGTTTTCAAAAGTTTGCATTCAATGCTTAAAAGAGAAAGGTGATTTAATCGCTCTTGGCTAGGGTTGAGCATTCCGATACTGCCAATATCGGGTATCGGCCGATATTTTCGTCATATCGGATACCGGAATCGGATTTGTCACTGTCACTGTCAGTGTCCGTCGGTCGGGTCTGTCAGGAGTCAGCGGCACTTACCTGGCAGAAGATCTCCGGCGGTCACGGGCTGGACTGCTTCATGGCCGCCATCATCTTTCCCCGGCGGTCACATGCAGTTCTCTCGCGATAACTGCAGTGACTGCTGGGTAATCCCGGCCGTAAAGCAGTCAGTCCGATGACGTCACCGCCGGGGAAGCAGGTAATCAGCTGTGCTGCGTTGCGATGACAGGCTCTGCCTGTCATTGCGATGTAGCAGAGCTGGATCGTCGTGGGACTGTCGTTACTATGGACTGCGTCGGACAGGTGGTATACTGTTGGTTTGTTTTTTTTCTTTTTTTACAGGAGATCGATGGCGTCGCAGGAATGAGAGAGTAATAAAATAAATGAAAACTGTGTTGTCTCTTTTATTTCATTAAAAGACTTTTTTCTTGCTGTGTTTTTTTTTTAAACATTGTAAGCTTTTCAGGGGATTTAGCTCTAGGATCGCTGTCTGGGTAGACAGAGTGACACGAAAACAGTTCATTCAGACAGCAGTTCTGGTGAAAACTGGCCGCAACCAGCTTTATTAAAGTCCACAGCAAACAGATAAAAATAAAGCATAAACAGAAAACCTAGGCTTGTCTAGCCACTAATTACACATAGATAGATTGCCCTGTCTATCCGGGTCCCGGCTCTACCAGCCTGACCCAAAACAACACATATGATATATGTTACCAGTATGGAGTTTCACAGATACTCCTCCTTGTGTCTGAAGGCACCTTCAATGTCCAGACTTGAGAGAGATCCACTCCTATTCAGCCGCTATTCGCACGGATTCTCACTGAGACTACTCCTGTGTCCGGGGTACTTCCTGCACCCAGACTGAGATAGCTCAAACTCCTGGAGACTGCTTCTTGTGCCGGGACACCTTCCTGTGTCCAGACTAAGCCAGCACCCACTCCTGGAGACTGCTTCTTGTGCCGGGACACCTTCCTGTGTCCAGACTAAGGCAGCTCAAACTCCTGGAGACTGTTTCTTGTGCCGGGACACCTTCCTGTGTCCAGACTAAACTAGCTCCCTGTCTGTATTCCCAGACACCTACTTCTGGTTTCCTAATTATCACCTGAGTGGCCACAGGTTTGAGCTGCAAACGTGCACTTGAATGGATGGTGTAATGACCTTTCTCCACCACTAGTTTTACAAAGGCACACATTTCCCTTATACAAGTCAGCAAAATACCTGTGAAATGTACACCCCATTCAATACATACGCTCTCACTGTCTCACATATCCCCCCCCCCTCTTCTCCAGACCGGAGGGCTGGTCATCCAGACCGGAGGGCTGGTCAACAATCCAAAAGAGACAGTGAACTCCGGACCCTGCATCAGCACTATACTTCTATATAGGTCAGGTACCAGGAGCTGTCTCACGACCTCTCCCTGGACTTCAGTGTCCCTATACAATAGGTTATTATTCATGGCAGCATGAGGAAACCTCTCCTCTTCTCCCAACATCACCTGCAAAGGAATTTCATTTTTATCACGGTCATCACCATTATCAGTATCATCACTATTATGATTAGCATCATCATCATTATCATCATCATTATGATCATCATCATCATCATTATCATCATCATTATTATCATGATCATCACATAAGTTTAAGCTTGTAGGGTTGAACACATAATATATCCAATCACCTCAACCCACAGTTCACACAGAGACCATGTACTTGTCCCTTGCTCTGTTCAGCTCCCCGGAATATTAGTCAATGACATTCGCTCATTCCTTAGGGACCTACCGTCTGTCATTGTCACAGACTTCGTCCAGTCACATTTCTGGGACGTAACCATGTCAGGTCTCCCCTTTGCTCCCAGTGGTCAATCGTAACCTTGTCAGGTCTTGCCTGGGTATCTAAGGTCCGGTTAGACTCTGTACTGTCCTGTACTCTATCGGGTCGTCTGTATGGGCCTCTCAAACCTGAGTTACTGGAGGTCTCACTACCTCTAAACCCACGCCCACTACCCTCAGGACATCTTGTAAAGTCCCTAACTTCAGCCGTAGCTGTTCTGTTATTTAGGGGGCCCTTTCTCTGTCGGGTCTCACTATTCTTAGACGGCTGCCATCTTCTGCTGCTCAGATGATGCTGTCTATCTACTCGCTGTCTAGCGAGATTCAATTGTTCTACCTCTCGCAGGTAGGTCACACGGTACGCCACCAGCATGCGCACATATTCAAGACTTTCTTCCGTTCCTATAGCGTAGAATGACACCATGCCGTCTTCATCTGGTATCCAGTCCCGATGATCACGTGGACTGCTTACTTTCACCACACCAGACTTCTTCACCATTATCTGCATGGCTCGGCCATTTCTCCCAATCAGCTTTCTCACCAGAACATGAGGCACCCGGATGACCTCTTCCTGTAGACTGTGAGCTTTTCTCATAAGCTTTAGTTGTCTAACGGTTTGTTCTGTCTTCAACCGGAGAAACCGCTTTGTGCGAATACATCGCCAGTGCATGTCACTTAGGATTGCCACCCTCTTCACTGTAACTTCAGTCGTAGACAAGACCACCAGCTGTTTAGCTCCTGAGGTCGAGTACACCTTACAGGCTCCCACGGCCTTCCTAAACGCTTCATGCACAGACTCACGGGTGCATTCTTCTCTCAAGTCCTCGGGTACATCTACGAGGCACTTGTACCGACACGTTTCTGTCTCACCAGTGGTTTCCAGACGATCAATCAGCTCAGGGTTCAGGGACAACTGACTTTCAGCTTCTTCCCCTTTACACTTCTTCTGAGCTGACTCACAGCTACAATTTCGTGAATTTCCGTCCTGACCACTTCCATTTCACATTTATCTTCCGTTACCACACTCTTAGCTCTCCTCAGGTCTATCTTCTCCTGGCCAAAGGGAGCGAGTGCAACGTGTTTGCCCTTTTCTTTCTCCAAGGAGGCCTTGTTCACCGAGTGACACTGTATCAGGCGACTTTTCAGCCCGAGAACTTCTTCCTCTAGTTCTGCCATTCGCCTCTCAGCTGCCCGTCTCTGAAGCTTCTCTTGCGTCCAATGGGCTTGTAACCAATCCTTGAGCTCCTTGATCTCGGCTCCGACATCCACCGAATCATCCGAACTCACAGCACTCGAGGAAGTATCTGCTTTACACCTCTCATCTCCAGTGGCCAACTCCTGGCCCTGGTCTGTAGCTTCTCTGATGGACTCCTCCATCTTTTCCCGCTCAGCTTCCATTTGGCTGAGCTTTTCCTTAAGGCGCATCTCCACCTTCTAGAGAGTATCACAGGACATCTGTAGCTCCTTCACCTGAGCTTCCAGACCTAGGGTCTTTCTGCGCAGATCACCATTTTCATCACGGGTGTCCTGCAGAGTGGTCTCAACCACCTGTCGCATTTGCTCTGCATCCATCTTCTCCTCTTCTAGTTTTTCTTTGACCCTGAGGAGATCCACATAATCTCTCTTCATCTGTTGCAGTTCCCTACTGTGTTCACCACACTCCTTCTTGGAGTCACACAGCTCCTGGTTGAGCTGTTCGCGCAGTCGTTCTAGGATTTGTTCACTTCCAGAAACTCCATCCTGCAGCGCCTCCTTCTCACGCTTCAACTGCAAAACCTCTTCCTTGATTTTGCGGCGGTCCTCTTTAATGGCAAAGAACATATTCTGCCACAGGATAACTTCCTCGTTGCTTCCTTCTAGGACTCGCTGGTCTGAGGACACGTCCTCCAGGTTTTCACATAATTGCAGCATGTCACTCTGATACTGCAGCCGAATAGGTTCCAGCTCTTGGCCATGACTGGCCCCCTCCTTTTCTACCTCTAAAGGAGAATCCACACTTGAAGCATAGGCAGACAGTACTACATTCTCTTCATTTTCATTTTCAGCGAGTACTACCGGAACAACCTTTTTGTGGCCCTTGCGCCGTCTACGACGAGAGGAGGACTCTCTTCCCTCGTCTAGCCTCTCCTGACTGAACTCACTTTTTACTTTCATAGTGTCCCAGTCAGCTACGGGGTCTGTGTCACTCCCCATGGTGTTGTGGACTAACGGGTCACCTCCCACTTTGACGTCACCCCCTTCTACTGGAGCTACCCGTTATCAACGGTCATATTGTCATTTTTAGAAGATACCAACCCACCACCAGTAACAATTTTCAGTTTTCCACACTCTACACTCTTGTGAAAATCCGCCCCTTTTTTAGACTCCGCCCCCTTTTTAACAACCACACCGGCAGGGTAATTTTTACACAAAAAATCAGCAGTAGACTTAGGACTCAGTTCACAACATCTCTTACCACCTCCCCGGGCATTCTGTGACAACACTGGCACCCCCGGAGAGTCCATAGAATGGTCCACTGCCGCCATTCCATACGGTGCCCACAGCTCCCGCACCATGTACAGTTGCATGTCCAGTAGACATTTCTCAAATATGCGGACCGACTTGTCAGACCCATTCGCTGCTCCATTCACAGCCATCGCGGAGCACTGTTCACACCAGAACTTCACCGCTTTCCCTTGACAAAAATCTTCGTGGCCTCGCCGAGCCACAGCAAAACTGGATTTGAGTGCGACGACAATCTTCACAACCCCGCCGAGTTGCAGCTGAAAACCGGATTTGAGTGCGACGACAATCTTCGTAACCCCCACCGAGTCACAGCAAGATGCCTTCGTGACCCCACTGAGTCACAGCAAGATGCTTGTATCCACACTCGTCGTCCATGCTGTCAGACTTCTCTGTCTCAACAACGGCAGTCTTCACTCAAGCCATACACACTCTACAGTCTTTTCCATAGAAAAATTCAGCTCTGCTGTGCAGACACTTTTTTTTTTTTCTTTGCAAAGTCTATTAGGGCTCCTGTCTCTTTAAGACTGCTCCAAACAGACGTTTCTGCTGACACACTTTTTTTTTTTCTCTGCTGCTCTTTCAACAGACTTCACCTTTATTGCTGTCTCTAAGCCTCTGTGCTGCATGCACACTCCAGCACTAACTGTATCAGCCACTGCGCTGCCCCAGCATTCTCCACCAATTGTAGCATTTCCAGGGGATATAGCTCTAGGATCGCTGTCTGGGTAGACAGAGTGACACGAAAACAGTTCATTCAGACAGCAGTTCTGGTGAAAACTGGACGCAACCAGCTTTATTAAAGTCCACAGCAAACAGATAAAAATAAAGCATAAACAGAAAACCTAGGCTTGTCTAGCCACTAATTACACATAGATAGATTGCCCTGTCTATCCGGGTCCCGGCTCTACCAGTCTGACCCAAAACAACACATATGATATATGTTACCAGTATGGAGTTTCACAGATACTCCTCCTTGTGTCTGAAGGCACCTTCAATGTCCAAACTTGAGAGAGATCCACTCCTATTCAGCCGCTATTCGCACGGATTCTCACTGAGACTACTCCTGTGTCCGGGGTACTTCCTGCACCCAGACTGAGATAGCTCAAACTCCTGGAGACTGCTTCTTGTGCCGGGACACCTTCCTGTGTCCAGACTAAGCCAGCACCCACTCCTGGAGACTGCTTCTTGTGCCGGGACACCTTCCTGTGTCCAGACTAAGGCAGCTCAAACTCCTGGAGACTGTTTCTTGTGCCGGGACACCTTCCTGTGTCCAGACTAAACTAGCTCCCTGTCTGTATTCCCAGACACCTACTTCTGGTTTCCTAATTATCACCTGAGTGGCCACAGGTTTGAGCTGCAAACGTGCACTTGAATGGATGGTGTAATGACCTTTCTCCACCACTAGTTTTACAAAGGAACACATTTCCCTTATACAAGTCAGCAAAATACCTGTGAAATGTACACCCCATTCAATACATACGCTCTCACTGTCTCACAACATTTAAAAACTTTGGGATTAATAGTGGATCGGTGTCTTATTGACACCTCTCCATTATTAACCGGGCTTATTGTCACCGTGCAATCAACGGTGACATTAACCCCTTATTACCCCGCTTGCCACCGCTACAGGGCAAGTGGGAAGAGCCGGGTAAAGTGCCACAATTGGCACATCTTTTGATGCGCCAAATGTGGGGCTGCTGTAGCCTGGTATTATCAGGCTGTTGAGGGCCAAAATCCATGGGCCTTGACAGTCTTTTAATACCAGGCCGCAGCAGTCTGCATTTTACTTGGCTGGTTAACAAAAATAGGGGGGATCCCCACGCCGTTTTTTTTTTTTTTTCGAGGGGATCCCCTATTTTTGTTAACCAGCCAAGCTAAGCAGACTGCTGTGGCCTGGTATTATCAGGCTTGCAAGGTCCATGGATATTGGATCCTTACCAGCCTGAAAAACCAGGCCTCAGCGGTCTGCTTCATCTGGCTGGTTAACAAAAATAGGGGGGACCCCACGCCAATTTTTTTCGAGGGGATCCCCTATTTTTGTTAATCAGCCAAGATATGCAGACTGCTGTGGCCTGGTATTATCAGGCTGGCAAGGTCCATGGATCTTGGCTCCTTAACAGCCTGAAAATCCAGGCCTCAGCGGTCTGCTTCATCTGGCTGGTTAACAAAAATAGGGGGGACCCCACGCCAATTTTTTTCGAGGGGATCCCCTATTTTTGTTAATCAGCCAAGATATGCAGACTGCTGTGGCCTGGTATTATCAGGCTGGCAAGGTCCATGGATCTTGGCTCCTTAACAGCCTGAAAATCCAGGCCTCAGCGGTCTGCTTCATCTGGCTGGTTAACAAAAATAGGGGGGACCCCACGCCAATTTTTTTCGAGGGGATCCCCTATTTTTGTTAACCAGTTCCCTCTGACGTCACTGATTGTGTCCCTGGCTGACCTGAAGTGAAAGTGGAAAGCAATCAATTAAGCTTTCCACTTCCTCTCCTGTCAGCCAGGAGAGGAACTCATTCATTTGGGGGTTTACTGTGAGGCTGCAGCATTAGCTGCGGTCCCTGCAGTAAACATTAACCCTTTCTGAAGGATTACACCATGGGACCTGACTGTGCATGGGATAGGTAAGAATAATTTTGCTTTATTATTTTATTTTTATTACAGGAAATGGTTTTAGCAGGTAAATAAAATATGGTCAAAAACTGTGTGATTATTTCATTAAACTTCTTTTTTATTAAAGTGTGTGTGTTTGATTTTTCTTTCATACAATAGGATTAATAATTGATAGTTGTCTAATTGACAGCTCTCAATTATTAACCTGGCTTAAAGTGACCTTTCAATTGCAAGGTCATTTTAACCCCTTATTAACCCATTCGCCACCGCTACAGGGCAATGGGAATAGACGGGCAAAGTGCCAGAAAGGGCAAATCTAATTAGAGATTTGCCCTTTCTGGGGTGTCTGGGGGCAGATGTTAGTAGCCGGGGGGGGCAAAAAAAATGGTCCCTCTCTGGGCTATTATTATCTGCCCCCACTCACTGGCTTTGTCTGTCTGGTTGCGAAAATAGGGCGGGAGCCCACGCATTTTTTTCCAGCAATTTTACACCTCATATATATATATACATGTCATTGAATTTGTGACACATATATATATATATTTATATTTATAGTTCATACACTTCTACATAGTATAATAGCCGCTAATTCAATTGCCGGCTTTTGTGAAAATGCAGAACCCGACATGAAATGACACTTGGTTTACATAGAGTTAACCATGTCTTTTCATGTAGTTTGATATCTGATTTGCACAAACAATTACATGAGTGTAAGTGTGCAAAATTTCACACCTGTAGGGGTTAATTAAAGGTGTAAATTCGTAGCAAAAAAGTCCTTTTTTTTTACAACGAATTTACACCTTTAATTAACCCCTACAGGTGTGAAATTTTGCACACTTACACTCATGTAATTGTTTGTGCAAATCAGATATCAAACTACATGAAAAGACACTTGGTTAACTCTATGTAAACCAAGTGTCATTTCATGTCGGGTGCTTCTGTCTTTTCACAAAAGCCGACTTTACCCGGCAATTGATTCAGAGGCTATTTTACTATGTAGAAGTGTATAAACTATAAATATATGTATATATATATATGTCACAATGACATATATATATATATATATGTATTCTATGTGTGTATATTTAGTGTTTACAAGGCAAGAATGGGTTTTTTTAATTCCGATATTTTGTTCCCATAGACTTACATTGGATTTCCGGTATCGGTATCGGGTATCGCCGATATTTTAATGGTATCGGCGATACCATTCCGATTCCGATACTTTTGGATATCGGAAAGTATCGCTCAACACTACTCTTGGCCCTTTTGGCTCCTAAGCTCATTTTTTATTCTGGTAACCTTTGCACAAAGCTAAAACTGCCTCATATCTTGCTGACCACCTTGTGGTGGAAAGCTGTTTTACAACTGGTAGCCCAAGGGGTTTTAGTTTGTTTACCAGTACTCTCCATCTACCTGTAGATGATGAAAAAAAGACATAAAGTTGTTCCAAAACATTGAAAAATCTGAAAATTTCTGGAATACTTTCAGCACAATTTTTCCCTACTAGATTAAGGGAATGGGCGCACAGGGAATGAATGTGGCATGAGGACATACATTCCTGACATGTGTTTGGACCCCGTTGTATTTTCCACTTATATTGGCGGCATTATTATAAGACTGGCCACGGCAATCTTTAATATCGATATTGTTTTTAGAAAGAATACCAACAATCAACTTGGCTATTTGTTTGACCGGTGTGACCAATAACAGGAATGAATAGTAAAAATCTTTCAACAGGTCCAGAAGGCAAAACATAACGGACTATAAATGTTAGTTGGTCACAGTGTGAAACATCAGGTGTAGGATTCACAGAGAGTGAGTAAAATTTAGCTTTCTTCAAATCCTGCACAATAAGTGACAGGACATTGGTTCCTAAAATCTGTATCAGTTCCTCACACACAGTAGAAGACAAGTAAGATGTGTGCCCCCTGCCTTTATTTGCATGTAGTTTTATATGTTCATCTAGGAATTCATCCACATTCGCCATTACTTCCGTGAACCCAAGATAATTCCCATTGTAGGAAGAACCAATTGTTTCATTTTTCCCCCTAAAAGGAAGCCCTCTTTCAGCAAGGAACATTATAACTGAAGGGATCTCTTTAACACTTTATGCCAGTATAGTTTTTCGCTTTGCATTTGTAAAAGCATCTGACTGTCTACCCGACATGTTGTCTGCTGTCTGCTCACTACTGACAGGACAGCTTGCTTGTGGTTCTCACTACATTCATGCGTAACTAGCCTGTTCTCACCATGTTTCCAGTCATTAAAACCATATGTAAATGCACAACGACTGCTAGAAAACAGTTTACATGAAAAACAGAACAATTTGCCTTGAGATGGTGAATAGCATAGCCAATTTCGTGGTGAAATTTCATTAGTTTTGGGGTTTACATGTGTGAAGTATTTTTTATTACAGTACCTATGATAGTTAGCAGTGGTAAGCACAGCAGAGTTGTGGATGTCTGCCTCAGAATTTTGGAAAAAAGTAGCTCCTTTAGCAATACAATATTCTTGCATTTCTTTTGAAATTTGTTCACCCCACAGCCCAATATCTGATGAACACTCTGAAACAACTTCCGCCACTTACTGAGCATGCCCCATTTCATCAATTACGTTTTCTGGCTCTACATCAGGTTTTTGGGGCAATATAATTAAAGAATTTGTGTCATCAGATGAATGACATGGAGATGTATATTTATCACAGCTGTTGTTATTTTCATCACTTTGACTTGGACCATCAGATTCTATAGATATTTTAGAAACCTCTTCATGTATTTGTTGAGTTCTCTGCCGCTGCTCTTTTCTTTTCTGAGCACCCGATTTTTGTAAAGAATGCATCTAGGGGCATAGGATAATACAATGTAAGAGAAAGAATAATTTAGTAAACTAAAAATGTTTGCTGTGTCAGCCTGTGTGTGTGTGTTTTGTGTAGAACTTACAGTTTGGCTGGTACTTTCAAGAGGAAGCGCACAATGGTATGTACTTGAGTTTTGAATACCTAAAAGAAATAAAGGAAGAACTATAAGTTTCTAACATCTGTCTACACCTAATGCATTTGGTGTGTGTACATGGCATGAGACATACACTTACTAGAAAATCGCTGTGTCTCTGTTTCTCTTTAGCTTTGTCTTTCTCCAGCAGCTTCTTTGTCTTGCCTCCTGATCCCTTTTCCATTGATTATTCAAGCCATGAGAGAAGTTCCTGTAGATAAAACCCCCCAAAAAGATACCGCATATACTCGAGTATAAGCCAACCCGAGTATAAGCCGAGGCCCCTAATTGTGTCAAGGAAAACTGGGTAAGCTTATTGACTCGAGTATAAGCCGGGTGTATAAGCCGCCGTCCTGCTCTGTGCTCCCCCCGTCCTGCTCCGTGCTCCCCCATCCAGCTCTGTGCTCCCCCATTCTCCTCTGTGCTCCCCCCTCCTGCTCTGTCCTCCACTGTGCTCCCCCTTCTTGCTCCATTCTCCTCTGTGCTCCCCCCTTCCTGCTCTGTCCTCCTGTGCCCCCCGTCCTGCTCCGTGCTCCTCTGTGCTCTCCATCCTCCCCCGTCCTGCTCCATGCTCCTCTGTGCTCTCCATCCTCACCCCCGTCCTGCTCCGTGCTCCTCTGTGCCCTCCATCCTCCCCTCCGTCCTGCTCCGTGCTCCTCTGTGCTCTCCATCCTCCCTTCCGTCCTGCTCCATGCTTCTCTGTGCTCTCCATCCTCCCCCCATCCTTCTCCGTGCTACTCTGTGCTCTCCATCCTCCCCTCATCCAGCTCTGTGCTCCCCCATTCTCCTCTGTGCTCCCCCTCCTGCTCCGTCCTCCGCTGTGCTCCCCCTTCTTGCTCCGTTCTCCTCTGTGCTCCCCCCTTCCTGCTCTGTCCTCCTGTGCCCCCGTCATGCTCCGTGCTCCTCTGTGCTCTCCATCCTCCCCCCGTTCTGCTCTGTGCTCCTCTGTGCTCTCCATCCTCCCCCCGTCCTGCTCCGTGCTCCTCTGTGCTCTCCATCCTCCCCGTCCTGCTCCGTGCTCCTCTGTGCCCTCCATCCTCCCCCCATCCTGCTCTGTGCTCCTCTGTGCTCTCCATCCTCCCCCGTCCTGCTCCGTGCTCCTCTGTGCTCTCCATCCTCCCCCCTGTCCTGCTCCATGCTCCTCTGTGCTCTTCATCCTCCCCCCCGTCCTGCTCCGTGCTCCTCTGTGCTCTCCATCCTCCCCCTGTCCTGCTCCATGTTCCTCTGTGCTCTCCGTCCTCCCCGTCCTGCTCCGTGCTCCTTGTCCTCCTCCATGCTCTCCCCATCCTCCTCCATCATACTCACCCTCCCCGTGCCATCGCTGAACGTCCTGGCAATTCTCCGTTGTACCCGGCTTCCTGCACCTCTCCTGTGCTGAGTGGTGACGTAATACCGCTCATTAAGGCCATGAATATGGACACCACGCCTATGGGAGTAGAGTCGCGTCCATATTCATGACCTTAATGAGCTGTATTACGTCACCGCTCAGCACAGGAGAGCTGCAGGAAGCCGGGTACAACGGAGGATTGCCGGGACGTTCAGCGATGGCACGGGTAGGGTGAGTATGATGTCCAAGCCACAGGCTCCTGCAGCGGCACCCCCTCCCCCGCTGGTTTCTGCCCAATGACTCGTGTACAAGCCGAGGGGGCATTTTCAGCACAAAAAAAGGTGCTGAAAATCTCGGCTTATACACGAGTATATACCGTAACGTTAATGGGAGAATGAGAGACTGAAAAAAAGACATCACAAAACAAGAGTGAGACAAAAGCAGACACACAAGGAGCCAAAAAGGTAGTCTATGTGCCCACTCTGCATACTTGTATGTGCTGCTTTTTTCCTGGCTCAAAAACGCAGCTGTATACAAAAGTATGTATGCTTTTCTGGTGCGTTTTTGTAAGAGTTGCATTTTTCAGCTGATTAGATTGGCCCCCAGTGTCTCCAGTCTGCCCTCATGTCCAGCATTCTGCCCCATGTCTCACAGTGTGCCCCATGCCTTACAGTCTGCCCCCATGTCCAACATTCTGCCCCATGCCTCAGTGTGCCCCCATGTCCAGCATTCTGCCCCATGCCTCACAGTCTGCCCCCATGTCCAGCATTCTGCCCCATGTCTCACAGTGTGCCCCCAAGTCCAGCATTTTGCCCCCATGTCCAGCATTCTGCCCTATGCCTCACAGTCTGCCCCCATGTCCAGCATTCTGCCCCATGTCTCACAGTGTGCTCCCATGTCCAGCATTCTGCCCCATGCCTCACAGTCTGCCCCCATTTCCAGCATTCTGCCCCATGCCTCACAGTGTGCCCCATGTCCAGCATTCTACCCCATGCCTCAGTGTGCCCCCATGTCCAGCATTCTGCCCCCATGTCCAGCATTCTGCCCATACCTCACAGTGTGCCCTCATGTCCAGCATTCTGCCCCATGCCTCAGTGTGCCCCCATGTCCTGCATTCTGCACTGCCCCCATGCCTCATAGTCTGCCCCATGTCTCAGTCTGCCCCATGTCCAGCATTCTGCCCCCCTGCCCCATGTCTCACAGTCTGCCCTCATGTCCAGCATTCTGCCCCATGCCTCAGTCTGCCCCCATGTCCAGCATTCTGCCCCATGTCTCACAGTGTGCCCCCATGTCCAGCATTCTGCCCCCATGTCTCACAGTCTGCCCCATGTCCAGCATTCTGCCCCATGCCTCACAGTCTGCCTCCATGTCCAGCATTCTGCCCCATGCCTCACAGTGTGCCCCCATTTCCAGCATTCTGCCCCATGCCTCAGTGTGCCCCCATGTCCAGCAATCTGCACTTCCCCCATGCCTCACAGTCTGTCCCATGTCTCACAGTCTTCCCAATGTCCAGCATTCTGCCCCCCTGCCCCCATGTCTCACAGTCTGCCCCCATTTCCAGCATTCATGTCCCCATGTCTCACAGTCTGCCCCATGTCCAGCATTCTGCCCCCATGTCTCACAGTCTGCCCCATGTCCAGCATTCATGCCCCCATGTCTCACAGTCTGCCCCATGTCCAGCATTCATGTTCCCATGTCTCACTGTCTGCCCCATGTCCAGCATTCTGCCCCATGCCTCAGTGTGCCCCCATGTCCAGCATTCTGCCCCCATGTCCAGCATTCTGCCCATACCTCACAGTGTGCCCTCATGTCCAACATTCTGCCCCATGCCTCAGTGTGTCCCCATGTCCTGCATTCTGCACTGCCCCCATGCCTCATAGTCTGCCCCATGTCCAGCATTCTGCCCCATGCCTCAGTCTGCCCCATGTCCAGCATTCTGCCGCCCTGCCCCCATGTCTCACAGTCTGCCCCCATGTCCAGCATTCATGCCCCCATGTCTCACAGTCTGCTCCATGTCCAGCATTCATGTTCCCATGTCTCACTGTCTGCCCCATGTCCAGCATTCTGCCCCCATGTCTCACAGTGTGCCCCCATGTTCAGCATCCTGCCCCCATGTCTCACAGTCTGCCCAATGTCCAGCATTCTGCCCCATGCCTCACAGTCTGCCCCCATGTCCAGCATTCTGCCCAATGCCTCACAGTGTGCCCCCATGTCCAGCATTCTGCCCCATGCCTCAGTGTGCCCCCATGTCCAGCAATCTGCACTGCCCCCATGCCTCACAGTCTGCCCCATGTCTCACAGTCTGCCCCATGTCCAGCATTCTGCCCCCCCTGCCCCAATGTCTCACAGTCTGCTCCCATGTCCACCATTCATGTCCCCATGTCTCACAGTCAGCCCCATGTCCAGCATTCTGCCCCCCCTGCCCCCATGTCTCACAGTCCCCCTCTGCCCATCGGGCCCCTTACGCCAGTCAGGTCAGTAATGCCCTGATGGCGGCACTGTGGTGGGTGGGCCCCCCACACCACTGGGCCCTGGGCGATAGCCCAGATTGACCCTCTGGTAATCCGCCCCTGGATATTGCCACGTTCAGAGGAAATTGTGTGACAAAATTTGGGACCATTTTTACCCATTTCTCATGTGAAAATGTCAAAACTAGGTAAAGCAAAATTTTGTGGGACAAAATTGTATTATTTATTTTTAAATTTCCCCAATTATTAAATTTGTGACACCCCTTTTGGGTGCAATATATCACTTCACCCCTAGATGAAATTTATTTAGAGGGGCAGTTTGTAAAATGAGGCATATGGGGGGTTCTGCTGTTCGGCACCCCCAAGGACATGGGACTGCAAAACCCAACGTAAAATTTTACTATAATAGGGCACATCTTCCCTTCGAGCTTTGTACTGTACCTGAAAATGCTCCCTTACAAGTAAAGGGATTGCTGCAATCAGGGGAAATTGCACAACAAAATATGAGTATTTTTTTTCCCATTAGCCCTTAGAAAATTAAAAATTTTGGGGCTAAAGCAACATTTTTGCGGGAAAAGTAAGTATTCTTCTTCATGCCTAATGTAATCTGATTTTTGGGCAGAATGGGGTTTATCATGCCCACTGCAACCCCCCCATTTTCTTTTTGGGTAATTTTTTAAAATGACACACTTTTGGGGTTTTTTGATACGGCACCTCAGGGTCTGGCCAATAGACATACGTAGCACATCAAAAAATTTCAGAAAAACTTTAAAATCCAAATGGTGGTTCTTCCCTTCTGAGTTTGCACTGTGCTAAAAATAGTTTTCGACCACACTGGGATATTGGCGCACCAGGAGAATTCGCAAAAAATTGTATGTGCATTTTCTCCCGTTTCCCTTTTGAAAAAAAAACATTTGGGGCTAAATTTTTTTTTGGAAAAATTTTATTTTTATTTTTTACCACCAAATTGAAAAATTTTTTGAAGAACCGGGGAGTTTAAAATGCTTACCCCAAAATATGAAAAATTTTTCAGGGGCTCTGCAAAACGCGAAATGGCGTCCACTCCGATTCCGTATGTTTTTCTTCAAAAATCAAACATGACAGCGCTCAAACTTTAATTTTGCCCCCCTCACGTACTCGGAGAAAATTTCACAACAAATTTTATTA
>JARQOD010005384.1:0-48324 GCA_033576555.1 Oophaga sylvatica
CTGTGGCAAAACACTTTTGTATGCCTGGTCAGAGCATGATGGATATGGAATTACTGGTATTAACCCTTAATGACCAAGCCATTTTGTAGGTTAAAGACCAGGCCAATTTTTACAATTCTGACCACTGTCTCTTTATGAGGTTATAACTCTGGAACGCTTCTACGGATCTTGGCCATTCTGAGATTGTTTTCTCGTGACATATTGTACTTCATGATAGTGGTAAAATTTCTTCAATATAACTTGCGTTTTTTTATGAAAAAAATGGAAAATATGGCAAAATTTTGAAAATTTTGCAATTTTCAAACTTTTAATTTTTATGCCATTAAATCAGAGAGATATGTCACAAAAATTAGTTAATAAATAACATTTCCCACATGTCTACTTTACATCAGCACAATTTTGAAACCAACATTTTTTTTTGTTACGAAGTTATAAGTGTTAAAAGTTGACCAGCAATTTCTCATTTTTCAACAAAATTTACAAAACCATTTTTTTAGGGACCACCTCACATTTGAAGTGAATTTGAGGGGTCAATATGACAGAAAATACCCAAAAGTGACACCATTCTAAAAACTGCACCCCTCAACGTGTTCAAAGCCACATTCAAGAAGTTTATTAACCCTTTAGGTACTTCACAAGAATTGAAGCAATGTGGAAGAAAAAAATGAACATTTAACTTTTTTTCCCAAATTTTTCTTTCGACACAATTTTTTTAAATTTTGTCAAGGGTATCAGGAGAAAATGAACCACAATATTTGTTGTACAATTTCTCCAGAGTACACCGATATACCATGTGTGGGGGTAAACCACTATTTGGGCGCATGGCAGAGCTCGGAATGGAAGCAGCGCCATTTGACTTTTTTGGCTGGAATTGAGATTGGACGCCATGTCGCATTTGGAGAGTCCCTGTGTGCCTAAACAGTGGAAACCCCCCACAAGTGACCCCATTTTGGAAACTGGACCCCTCAAGGAACTCATCTAAATGTGTTGTGAGAGCTTTTAACCCCCAAGGGCTTCACAGAAGGTTATAACGTAGAGCCGTAAAATTAAAAAATCATATTTTTTCCACAAAAATGATCTTTTCATCCCAATTATTATTTTCCAAAGGATAAAAGGACCCCAAAAGTTATTGGGCAATTAGTCCTGAGTACGCTGATACCCCATATGGGGGGGTAAACCACTATTTGGGCGCATGGCAGAGCTCGGAAGGGAAGCAGCGCCATTTGACTTTTTTGGCTGGAATTGAGATTGGACGCCATGTCGCATTTGGAGAGTCCCTGTGTGCCTAAACAGTGGAAACCCCCCACAAGTGACCCCATTTTGGAAACTAGACCCCCAAGGAACTTATCTAAATGTGTTGTGAGAGCTTTTAACCCCCAAGCGCTTCACAGAGGTTATAACGTAGAGCCGTAAATTAAAAAATCATATTTTTTCCACAAAAATGATCTTTTCATCCCAATTTTTATTTTCCAAAGGATAAAAGGACCCAAATTTATTGTGCAATTAGTCCTGAGTACCTGATACCCCATAGGTGGGGGTAAACCACTATTTGGGGCGCATGGCAGAGCTCGGAAGGGAAGCAGCGCCATTTGACTTTTTTGGCTGGAATTGAGATTGGATGCCATGTCGTATTTGGAGAGTCCCTGTGTGCCTAAACAGTGGAAACCCCCCACAAGTGACCCCATTTTGGAAACTAGACCCCCCAAGGAACTTATCTAGATGTGTGGTGAGAGCTTTGAACCCCAAGGGCTTCACAGAAGGTTATAACGTAGAGCAGTAAAATTAAAAAATTCATATCTTTTCCACAAAAATGATCTTTCCACCCCCAATTGTTATTTTCCAAAGGGTAACAGGACCCCAAAAGTTATTCTGCAATTTGTCCTAAGTACGCTGATACCCATATGTGGGGGGAAACCACTATTTTGACGCATGGCAGAGCTCGAAAGGGAAGTAGCGCCTTTTTCAAATGCAGACTTTGATGGAATGGTCTGTGGGTGTCATGTCACGTTTGGATAGCCCCTGATGTGCCTAAACAGTAGAAACCCCCCACAAGTGACTCCATTTTGGAAACTAGACCCCCCAAGGAACTTTTCTAGATGTGTGGTGAGCACTTTGAACCCCCAAGTGCTTCACAGAAGTTTAAACGTAGAGCCGTGAAAATAAAAAAATCATATTTTTTTTCCACAAAAATAATCTTTTGCCCCAAATTTTTATTTTTTAATGGTAACAGGAGAAATAGGACCCCAAAAGCTATTGTGCAATTTGTCCTGAGTACGTTGATATCCCATATGTGGGGGGGGAACCACTATTTTGACGCATGGCAGAGCTCGAAAGGGAAGTAGCGCCTTTTTCAAATGCAGACTTTGATGGAATGGTCTGTGGGTGTCATGTCACGTTTGGATAGCCCCTGATGTGCCTAAACAGTAGAAACCCCCCACAAGTGACTCCATTTTGGAAACTAGACCCCCCAAGGAATTTTTCTAGATGTGTGGTGAGCACTTTGAACCCCCAAGTGCTTCACAGAAGTTTATAACGTAGAGCCGTGAAAATAAAAAAATCATATTTTTTTCCAAAAATAATCTTTTTGCCCCAAATTTTTATTTTTATAATGGTAACAGGAGAAATAGGACCCAAAAGCTATTGTGCAATTTGTCCTGAGTACGCTGATATCCCATATGTGGGGGGGAACCACTATTTTGACGCATGGCAGAGATCGGAAGGGAAGGAGCACCGTTTTTAAATGCAGACTTTGATGGAATGGTCTGCGGGTGTCATGTCGCGCTTGGAGAGCCCCTGATGTGCCTAAACAGTAGAAACCCCCCACAAATGACCCCATTTTGCAAACTAGACCCCCCAAGGAACTTATCTAGATGTGTGGTCAGCACTTTGAACCCCCAAGGGCTTCACAGAAGTTTATAACGTAGAGCCGGTGAAAATAAAAAAAAATCATATTTTTTTCCACAAAAATCCCTTTTTTGCCCCCAAATTTTTATTTTTATAAGGGTAACAGGAGAAATAGGACCCCAAAAGCTATTGTGCATTTTGTCCTGAGTACGCTGATACCCCATATGCGGGGGGGAACCACTGTGATCGCCTTACTGCGATCTTTGGGAGGCACAATAAACAAATCTACCAAAGGTGAAGAATTGGTTTTCATTTTTACAACGTTCCTCGTGCGATATTAGTGATTAGGCGACTTTATTCCTCGGATCGGTGCGATTACAGCGATACCAGATTTACACCCTTTTTCATGTTTAGCTTCTGTCACACTCTAAAAGATGCTTTTTTTTGGAATAATTTTTTGTAAGAATTTTTTGCATCGCCGTATTTTGAGAGCTATAATTTTTCCATATTTCGGCCGACAGAGTTATCTGTGGGCTTATTTTTTGCGGGACGAGCTGACGTATTTATTGGTACCATATTCGGGCACATAACGTTTTTTGATCGCTTCCTATTCCGATTTTTGTGGAAGCAGAATGAACAAAAACCAGCAATTCAGGAATTGTTTTTTTTTAAATTTTTTTTCCCCCGTTCCGCGTGTGGCAAAATGATAAAGCAGCTTTATTCTTCGGGTCACTACGATTACAGCGATACCTCATTTATATATTTTTTTTATGTTTTGGCGTTTTTTACACAATAAAGAATTTTATAGAAAAAATAATTATTTTTGCATCAGTTTATTCCGCGAGCTATAACTTTTTTATTTTTTCGCTGATGTTGCTATATAGGGTTGTTTTTTGCGGGACAAGATGACGTTTTCAGTGGTACCATGATTATTTATATCTGACTTTTTGATTGCGTGTTATTGCACTTTTTCCAAGCGGTATAATGATACCGCTTGGAAAAAGTATAATTTACTACTTTTTTGTGTTTTTTTTTTACGGCTTTACTGAAGGGGTTAACTAGGGTTATGCTTTTATAGATGGGATTTTTACGGACATGGCGATACCTAACATGTGTATTTTTTTTGTTTTTTATTTTTTTTATTACATAAAAATGTGTATTTTTTAGGGGATTTTTTAACATTATTTTTTAATATTTTTTTTACAATTTTTTTTAAAAAATGATTTTTTTTAACTTGTCCCTTTATGGGACTTTCACTTTTTTTACTTTTGATTGCAGTTACAATGCATTGCAATGCTCTGGCATTGCAATGCATTGCAACTATAGTGGAAGCTGCTGTGACATGATCACAGCAGCTTCCCGTAGCTAAATGACCCGGAGGTTGTCATGACAACCCCCGGGTCATCAAGGCAGACATCGGCCCCTGCAAATACAGTGCAGGGTGCCGATCTGAGGCAGAGGGAGCTCCCGACCCTCTGCCTCCCCCCCTGAGCTCTGCGATCGCGCTGGATCGCAGCAGTCAGGGGGTTAACAGCCAGGGGAGGTGGGGGCTCCGCTCCTGGCTGTCAGTGCAGGAAGCCTGGCCACTGCAGCGCCGGCTCCTGCACTGATCGCGCTGGGGAAGCTGAAATTTCAGCTTCTCCTGCGCGATCGCTGCTGTGTTTGGTCAGTCAGATTGACTGACCAATCACAGCGCTGTGAGTGCGGGGACCGACGGCAAAGGTCCCCGCACCGCTTGCCGTGCCTGTCAGCTGTCTGTGACAGCTGTCGGCACTGATCTACCACTGCGTGTTTACACGCAGTGGTAGATCAAAGGCATGACGTGCAGAGTCCGTCCTGGTGCCGAAACTGGCACCTTGCCATGACGGACTCTGCACGTCAGTGGACATTAAGGGGTTAAAATATAACTTCAAATATGAGAAAGATACAAAGGTTTCAGAATATAAGCTCATCATGACCTTTGACACTCTTAGTGATGGAATGAATATATCACACGGATTTATGTCATTCTATATCAATTAAGGAATCTGCGTCTCTGCCCTTCCAGGGGCATGAAAACACAAAACCAGACCCCAATCAGAGGGCAATAAAACTTTCTATCCTTATCTAGGAACTGTTCCAATATTTATGTTCATCCCTCTGTCATAATGACAGTTCTGCTACACGTGACTTACTTGTCTTACCTATTGCACTATTCCTGTGTCCTGTTGTGTATAGAAATATGTGATGCTTCATTTTTTGTTTTAGTCTTTGCCTGATGAAGAGACGTGAGTAGCCTCGAAAGCTTGCAATTTGTTACCATCTTTTCAGTTATCCATTAAAAGGTATCAACCACTGCAGACTCTCAAGTCTAAATATTTTTCTATCTACTGGCTAACACGGTACGAAGATACACATGTTTCCTAACTTCAAGAATAAAACTAAAGACCCTGCAAATATAAACGCATATATGCACATGCCAAGAAGAAATGGAACAACACACCAGCCAAAAAATTTGTTACAAAATATAGTGTTGTAAATTTAATAATAAAAGTCCATTTTTGTATTTATGAATAATGCTTTAGGAATGCTATGTTAAACCATAACATAGTGAAGACAATGGATTTTGTAATAGTCACTCATCATCATCATTGCAATTTATATGTGACAGTCACAGACATTTCAATTATTTAAGTTAATAAAATCGTTACTTTGTACAGCATGTATGACATGTCCAGCATGGACTCATCAATGTGATGACGCAATAATGTACGATAAAAAATAACCATTTAAAAAACATTATGCATTGTCACAATGTAAGTGTGTGCCTGCAAGTGTAGGTGAAACAAAGGCTACGGATAGCAAAGGTATATTCTATGTCTGTATCAGACAGTGGACAGCCTCTGATGGGTAATGGCGATGTTATACTGAACGTCAATAAAGTCTGCGGCTGCAATCATGCATTTTTTGCTTGTACAGTGTTGAAGAGGGTAAAAGCATGTCTGGTTGCGCAAGGCTTTATCCGTCAACACTACCTTCCTACTGTCACGCGTAGGGTAGGGTAGCGTGTGTCAATTAGATGACTCTATAAAATGTGACGTTACGCAGCGTTATTGTGCCCTAGGGACGCCAAAAAATACGACAGCAGTAATCATTTACTGTCTAATACTCCACCTATGACCAACAAAAAAAGCACGTTCCCTCTTTAACAATCTACAAGACTAACAAGCATAATGGTTGACGCTGACTTTATTGAGGTACAGTATTACATCGACATTGTCCATGAGTAACTATGCACTGTGATACCTATATACCATTATTAATTTATATCTGTTGTGGTTGTTTCAACAGCACTTGCAGGTATAACTACCTATTGTCAGTATGCATGATGCACTTTCTAGATGTAATAATTTATTATTGCACATTATTACCAGGTTTAGATGCTGGCCATTTCATATATGGTGTGTGAAGTTACAGTTGGCATCAGTATGTGTATTTTATAATGTCTGTCATAAATAAAACTCGTGATGTTGATGATGAGGATTTTATGATTCATACATCCATTGACTGCATTATCTTACAGGTACAGATAAAGTTCCTTAAAAAGCATTAATTGATAAGTATGAAATGTACTTTTATGCATTAATTTCAAAAAGTGAACACTATGTTTTAGTTTTTGTTACCATTTCTAATAGACATGTGCAGATATGCGCTGTGATGACAAATTATTATTTGTCCATATTTGTTATAAAAATTTATCATTCTAGGCCTGGAAAACTTCACAATTTCCTGTTTTAAGCATAACAATCAGGGTGACGGCTCTTCCCTATTTGGAGCATGTTCCACATGGGTTTTTCTGTGCATGTGTAGGGAACAGGAGACTTCTTGCCGGACACACAGCAGGGGAACAGCTGGCGTTACTGAACCCCACTAACACTATAGCTTGTGTATTGGTCTGTGGACACGACACTTCTGAGCAGCAACTGGCAGTGTTGTAGCCCAGGGAGTAGAGTTCAGGTGGTAGAAAGATGAACATAACAGGAGACATGGATAACGTTGCGAACCAGTTATTTAATCTGAAAACGGACAGACAAATTCTGGCGAGATCCATGCCTTGTTCATTTTCAGAAAAGTAAGCCGGTCTACATTATCGGAGGATAGTCGCATGCGACGGTCTGTTAGTACACCACCTGCAGCACTAAAGACGCGCTCCGATAATACACTGGCAGCAGGGCAAGCCAGCACCTCCAATGCATACTGGCTAAGCTCTGGCCATGTATCCAGCTTAGAGACCCAAAACTTGAATGGGGAAGAGCCATCTGGGAGTACACTGAGAGGGAAAGACATGTAGTCTGTCACCATCTTACGGAAACGTTGCCTCCTGCTGACTGGAGCCGTCTCGGATGGTGTAGACATTTGTGGCGCTGCCACAAAACTTCGCCACATTTGGAACATACTGGTCTTGCCCTGTGCAGAGGCGCTGCTTGTGCTCCCTCTTGTTGCAGAGCTGTCTCCACTGCCTCGACGCACAGAGCTGCTTTGTAAAGCAGAAGCAGCAGCAGTGCTCTGGGCTGGAATGGAGAACATTATGGATTGCACCAGTGTGTCTTGGTACTCCCGCATTTTACGCTCCCGGTTCAACGGTGTGATGAGGCTTTGTAAGTTGTCCCGGTAGCGAGGGTCTAGGAGGGTGTACACCCAATAATCAGACGTGGTGAGAATGTGGGCGATGCGGCGGTCGTTTCTCAGGCACTGCAGCATGAAATCAACCATGTGCTGCAGACTCCCAACTGGCCAAGAAACGCTGTCCCCTGCAAGAGGCGTCATCTCTGCCTGCTCTGCATCACCCCACCCTCGCTCTACATACTGACTAGAGCGTTGTGTACCTCCCTCTGGAGCGATGTCTTCCTCCTCCATTGACTCCTCCTCATCCTCCTCACAAATGAGCCCTGCCCAGCCCTTTGTGAGGAACCACGTTGCGCTGACTGTCCAGAAGGTGATGGAATTTGTGACTCCTCATCCTCCACTCTTCCAAAACCTCATCCCTTAGTGCTTGCAGTGTTTTTTGAAGCAGGCAGATAAGGGGGACAGTCAGGCTGACTAGTGCATCATCTGCACTCGCCATCCGCGTTGACTCATCAAACGCACGCAAAACGTGGCAGATGTCCTTCATAGAGGCCCACTCAGTAGTGGTGAAGTGTGAACGGCGCAAATTGCGAGTTGATTGCGCCTGATGCAGCTGATACTCCATTACTCCTGGCTGCTGCTCACACAACCGCTCCAACATATGTAACGTGGAATTCCACCTGGTGGGTACGTCACATATGATGCGATGTTCAGGAAGGCGAAATCTGTGTTGCAGAGCTGCAATGCGCGATCTGGCCATGCTGGAACGTCGCAAGTGAGCGCACTCTAGGCGGACCTTGTGCAGCAGTGCATCAAGATCTGGATAGTCCCTCAAAAAACTCTGCACGACCAAGTTGAGCACATGTGCCAGACATGGTATGTGAGTGAGGTTGCCAAGGCCCAGAGCTGCCACCAGATTTCGGCCATTGTCACACACTACCAAGCCTGGCTGGAGATTCGCTGGCAAAAACCACACGTCGCTCTCCTGCTTGATGGCATTCCAGAGCTCCTGCGCTGTGTGGCTTCGATTCCCCATGGGAATTAATTTCAGGATGGCCTGTTGACGTTTGGCCACGGCTGTGCTCATATCGGTCGCAACAGGTAAGCGTTCACGGGTCCATGTGGAGGTAGACCGTGACGGCTCCTGCAGCGATGATTCTGAGGAACTGGAGTAGGAGGAGGAGTCAATGTGGACAGACTGGATTCCTGCAATCCTTGGAGTTGGCAGAACACGTACAGCGCCACTCGCAAGATCTGTACCCGGCTCCACAACATTGACCCAATGGGCAGTGAGGGAAAGGTATCGTCCCTGGCCATGGGTACTGGTCCACGCATCGGTGGTCAGGTGGACCTGCTACTGACGGCGTTTAGTAGCGCATGTTTAATGTTTCCCTCGACATGTTTTTGCAGAGCAGGGACAGCTTGCCTGCTGAAATAAAATCGGCTTGGCACATTATATTGTGGGACTGCCAATGCCATAAAGTTCCTGAAACTGTCAGTCTCCACCAGCCTGAATGACAGCATTTCAAGGGACAGGAGTTTTGCAATGCCAGCATTCAGAGCCTGTGCTCGTGGTGGTTTGCCGAGTATGGCCGTCTTTTATCCCATGCCTGTGGTACCGATGGCTGTTTTTTGTTCTGGGAGTGTGACGATGACTGTGAACTTGCTGCTGTGGGTGGAATAACAGTTTGTCTATGGACAACAGTGACCGAGGTTCTTCCATGGAGATCCTGTGAGGAAGCCGAACCAGGTGTGTGTGAGCTGGAGGTAGAGGCTCGAACACGACCTGAAGATGTAGGTGCTGCTGTAGGTTGGCCTACATCTACAGTGTGTCTTTGTAACTCAGCTACGTGCTTTGTCCGTACATGTTTCCACATATTTGTGGTATTCAGGTTACTGATATTTTTACCTCTTTTAACTTTTTGCTTACACAGCTTGCATTGAACATAGCAAATATCATCTACAAGTCTGTCAAAAAAGGACCACGCAGTGCAAGTCATGGGAGCGCCAATTTTGACATTTCTAAGAGAACTGCTCCCAACAGGTGCCAAACTGGAGGCTACAGGCAAGCGAGTCTGCAGCCTACCTCTCCCTCCTCTTTGTACCGTTGGGACAATCTCTTCCTCAGAGCTGCTCCCACCACCTTCCTGTTGCTCACGCCATGTTGGGTCTCGGACTTCATCATCTCCACTACCCTCTTCCAACACCTGCTGCTGTTGGATGGTCTGGGCAGCACCATGCTCCACAAAACCTGGCACCTGAGTCTCATCATCATCATAAGATGCGTTCTGCGGTGTGCTGTCCATCGGCACTGGCTCACCCGCCTCTTCAGATTGAGAGAGACACAGCTGTTGCGCATCACTGCATACTCCCTCTTCTTCAAATTGCAGAATGCTGCTTGCCTGTGCCCGTGTTTGCGAGCCAACAGATTCTGAGAACAGAAGCAGAGACTCAGCTGGCTCCTGTACAGAACTCTCTGACTGCCTGGGCAATTTGACAGGCGGTGAACAGACAGATGGTTGCTCAACAGTTTTGTGTTCCTGAGAGGAGGTGGAAGGAATTGAAGTCGATGCATTGGCTGCCATCCAACCAACAACGGCTTCAATTTGTTCTTCCCGCAGCAGGGGGGCACGCCGAGCTCCTACCAAAGTGCGCATAAAGGAACGCTCATGGGTAAAACTGGTGGATGCTGTGTCACTGAGGGCGGCAGCAGCCACAGAATCCCCACGTCCTCTCCCGCTGAAACTCCACGGCCACGACCACGTGCCTTACTCACTGACTTCTTCATCTTGGTAGATTGATAAAGAAAGTCAGAAAAGTTATAAGGCCTAAGTGTGGTTATTATGCAGAGACTGAAGTGAACACTGAAACACAACTGTTCACAATCTGTGAAAGGCTACTCCTTTGTCTACTTCTATAGTGTTTGCAACCAATGTATTGGATACGGATGGAAGCGCGTCACACTAATAGATTATATTTTAAATGGAATGGAGCAGAACCAATTGGAGATAAATGAAAAGGATGAGGCACTGAGACACGCTCAGCAGAGTACAAGCAGCAGTGCTTGAACAAGTACTGGAGCGTGATGTGCACTCAAAAAATAAAAAACACAGACTGAAGTGAACACTGAAACACAACTGTTCACAATCTGTGAAAGGCTACTCCTTTGTCTACTTCTATAGTGTTTGCAACCAATGTATTGGATATGGATGGAAGTCGCGTCACACTAATAGTTAAATTGCATGGAGCTGCAAGAATTACACTGAAGAAAAAAAAAAGAGTCTGTGAGTGACACGTTCAGATGCCTACAGACAGCATTGCATGCAGAGCAAACTGCAGCGTCACCTGCACTCACACACACCTTGCAGAGCTGTTAAAACAACACTGCAGGCAAAAGGAAGCTTTACACAGCAGTTGGTGCTAGCCTGCCTACAGCACAGTACACTAAATCGCAATCTCTAACTGTCCCTCAGAGTCAGCACAGCAGCGTTCTGTCCCTTACTGAATTCACAGCACAGTGACGCTAAAATGGCGGCGGCGCCTTTTATAGTGCATACTGGTCCACGCATCGGTGGTCAGGTGGACCTTGCTACTGACGGCGTTTAGTAGCGCATGTTTAATTTTTCCCTCAACATGCTTTTGCAGACCAGGGACGGCTTGCCTGCTGAAATAAAATCGGCTGGGCACATTGTATTGTGGGACTGCCAATGCCATTAAGTTACGGAAACTGTCAGTTTCCACCAGCCTGAATGACAGCATTTCAAGGGACAGGAGTTTTGCAATGCCAGCATTCAGAGCCTGTGCTCGTGGATGGTTTGCCGAGTATAGCCATCTTTTATCCCATGCCTGTGCTACCGATGGCTGTTTTGTGGCCTGGGAGTGTGAGGATGACAGGGAACTTGCAGCTGTGGGTGGAATAACACTGGGTCTCTGGACAACAGTGACAGAGGTTCTTCCATGGCGATCCTGTGAGGAAGCCGAACCAGCTGTGTGTGAGCTGGAGGAAGAGGCTCCAACACGAGCTGAAGATGTAGGTGCTGCTGTAGGTTGGCCTACATCTCCAGTGTGTCTTTGTAACTGAACCACGTGCTTTGACCCACATGTTTCCACATATTTGTGGTATTAAGGTTACTGACACTTTTACCTCTTTTTACTTTTTGATTACACAGCTTGCATTTGACATAGCAAATATCATCTGCAAGTGTGTCAAAAAAGGACCACGCAGTGCAAGTCCTGGGAGCGCCCGTTTTGGCTGTTGGAAGAGAACTACTACGAACGGGTGCCAAACTGGAGGCTACAGGCAATCGAGTCTGCAGCCTACCTCTCCCTACTGTTTGGACCGTTGGGGCAATCTATTCCTCAGAGTTGCTACCACCACCTTCCTGTTCCTCACGCCATGTTGGGTCTTGGACCTCATCATCTCCACTACCCTCTTCCAACACCTGCTGCTGTTGGGTGGTCTGGCCAGCACCATGCTCAACAGAAACTGGCACCTGAGTCTCATCATCATCAGATGCGTTCTGCGGTGTGCTGACCATCGGCACTGGCTCACCCGCCTCTTCACATTGAGAGAGACACAGCTGTTGCGCATCACTGCATACTGCCTCTTCTTCACATTCCAGAATGCTGCTTGGCTGGGCCCCTGTTTGCAAGCCAACAGATTCTGAGAACAGAAGCAGAGACTCAGCTGGCTCCTTTACAGAGCTCTCTGAATGCATGGGCAATTTGGCAGGCGGTGAAGAGACAGATGGTTGTTCAACAGTGCTGTGGTCCTGAGAGGAGGTGGAAGCAATTGAAGTCGATGCATTGGCTGCCATCCAACCAACAACGGCTTCAATTTGTTCTTCCCGCAACAGGGGGGTACGCCGAGCTCCTACAAAAGTGCGCATAAAGGAACGCTCACGGGGAAAACTGGTGGATGCTGTGTCACTGGGTGCGGCAGCAGCCACAGAATCCCCACGTCCTCTCCCTGCTGAAACTCCACGGCCACGACCACGTGCCTTACTCCCTGCCTTCTTCATCTTGGTAGATTGATAAAGAAAGTCAGAAAAGTTATAAGGCAGTGACACACGCTCAGCAGACTACAACCAGCAGTGGTTGAAGAACTAACTGGAGCGTAATCTGCACTCAAAAAATGAAAAGCTCACAGACTACAGTGAACACTGCACACAACTGTTCACTATCTGTGAAAGGCCCCTTTCTGTACTTCTATAGTGTTTGCAACCAATGTATTGTATACGGATGGAAGCGAGTCACACTAATAGATTAGATTTTTTTCAAATATAATGGAGCAGCACCAATTTGAGAAAAATGTGAAGGATGAGGCAGTGACACACGCTCAGCAGACTACAACCAGCAGTGGTTGAAGAACTAACTGGAGCGTAATCTGCACTCAAAAAATGAAAAGCTCACAGACTACAGTGAACACTGCAGACAACTGTTCAGTAGCTGTGAAAGGCCCATTTGTGTACTTCTATAGTGTTTGCAACCAATGTATTGTATACGGATGGAAGCGCGTCACACTAATAGATTCGATTTTTTTCAAATATAATAGAGCAGCACCAATTTGAGAAAAATGTGAAGGATGAGGCAGTGACACACGCTCAGCAGACTACAACCAGCAGTGGTTGAAGAACTAACTGGAGCGTAATCTGCACTCAAAAAATGAAAAGCTCACAGACTACAGTGAACACTGCACACAACTGTTCACTATCTGTGAAAGGCCCCTTTCTGTACTTCTATAGTGTTTGCAACCAATGTATTGTATACGGATGGAAGCGCGTCACACTAATAGATTAGATTTTTTTCAAATATAATGGAGCAGCACCAATTTGAGAAAAATGTGAAGGATGAGGCAGTGACACACGCTGAGCAGACTACAACCAGCAGTGGTTGAAGAACTAACTGGAGCGTAATCTGCACTCAAAAAATGAAAAGCTCACAGACTACAGTGAACACTGCAGACAACTGTTCAGTAGCTGTGAAAGGCCCCTTTGTGTACTTCTATAGTGTTTGCAACCAATGTATTGTATACGGATGGAAGCGCGTCACACTAATAGATTAGATTTTTTTCAAATATAATGGAGCAACACCAATTTGAGAAAAATGTGAACGATGAGGCAGTGACACACGCTCAGCAGACTACAACCAGCAGTGGTTGAAGAACTAACTGGAGCGTAATCTGCACTCAAAAAATGAAAAGCTCACAGACTACAGTGAACACTGCAGACAACTGTTCAGTAGCTGTGAAAGGCCCCTTTGTGTACTTCTATAGTGTTTGCAACCAATGTATTGTATACGGATGGAAGCGCGTCACACTAATAGATTAGATTTTTTTCAAATATAATGGAGCAGCACCAATTTGAGAAAAATGTGAAGGATGAGGCAGTGACACACACTCAGCAGACTACAACCAGCAGTGGTTGAAGAACTAACTGGAGCGTAATCTGCACTCAAAAAATGAAAAGCTCACAGACTACAGTGAACACTGCACACAACTGTTCACTATCTGTGAAAGGCCCCTTTGTGTACTTCTATAGTGTTTGCAACCAATGTATTGTATACGGATGGAAGCGCGTCACACTAATAGATTAGATTTTTTTCAAATATAATGGAGCAGCACCAATTTGAGAAAAATGTGAAGGATGAGGCAGTGACACACACTCAGCAGACTACAACCAGCAGTGGTTGAAGAACTAACTGGAGCGTAATCTGCACTCAAAAAATGAAAAGCTCACAGACTACAGTGAACACTGCACACAACTGTTCACTATCTGTGAAAGGCTCCTTTCTGTACTTCTATAGTGTTTGCAACCAATGTATTGTATACGGATGGAAGCGCGTCACACTAATAGATCACTGTTAATTTCTATTGAATGGAGCTGCACCAATTACACAAAATAAAATAAAAAAAAGAGTCAGTGAGTGACACGTGCAGATGCCTACAAACAGCGGTGGATGCAGAGCAAACTGCAGCGTCACCTGCACTCTCACACACACACCTTGCACAGAGCTGTTAAAACAACACTGCAAGGCAAAAGGAAGCTTTACACAGCGGTTGGTAAAATAGCCTGCCTAAAGCACAGTACACAAAATCGCAATCTCTAACTGTCCCTCAGAGTCAGCAGAGCAGTGTTCTGTCCCTAACTGAGTTCACAGCACAGTGACGCTAAAATGGCGGCGGCGCCTTTTATAGTGCATTCTGACATCATTTCAGCAGCCAATCACAGCCATGCCATTAGTTAAGATGACCGCAGCAGTACAGGATGTGCCCACACTTCGTAGGATTCCTCATTGGCTGACTAAAATCACAGTGCCTCTCAAAGAATTATGGGAACTTCCGATTCTGGTATACGATATAGGAAAAATATCGGAACTAAGTATCGGAATTCCGATACAGCGAATATCGGCCGATACCCGATACTTGCGGTATCGGAATGCTCAACACTAATCTGTACCGATGCCCCAAATTTTTCATGTTGGATCCGGGGCCAGACGAAGTAGGGTCCAAGCAGAATCCAGACCCTCATCACCAGACGTTAACCACCAGGGGTGGAGGTGATCTTGATGAGCCTCTTATACCAGAGGCACATGGGACTATACTGTGGTGTAAGGGCAGGAAGAGGAGAAGGGTGACCTCAGGGGAGGAGTGTGAGAACAGAGAGCATGACGATGAGATTGTAGATCCACTTGGTGTGAACCTAGAGGTATGCAGCTGAGCAGCTTAGCACAGGAAGCTTAGGAGGAGGAAGACGTAAAGATTATGTTGCAGCTTCCTGCACAGACATGGAGTGATAGAATCCGAATAAGCACTGCATCCTCAGTCCCAACTCTGGCTGTGACCAGCACAGGTTGTGAGTCTGCAGTTCGCAGGGGTGACAAGGGTTGCCTAGCCTGGGTCTTTTTTGAGACTGCAAAGAATGACCCAAAATTTATTGGTTATTTTACATTTTTGTGAAAATACAAAAACTGAAAAGTGGGGTGTGCAATATTATTCAGCCACTTTACTTTCAGTGCAGCAAACTCACTCCAGAAGTTCATTGTGGATCTCTGAATGATCCAATGTTGTCCTAAATGACTACTGATGATAAATATAATCCACCTGTGTGTAATCAAGTCTCCATATAAATGCACCTGCTCTGTGATAGTCTCAGGGTTCTGTTTGAAGCACAGAGAGCATCATGAAGACCAAGGAACACAACAGGCAGGTCTGTGATACTGTTGTGGAGAAGTTTAAAGCCGGATTTGGATACAAAATTATTTCCAAAACTTTAAACATCCCACGGAGCACTGTGCAAGCGATCATATTGATATGGAAGGAGTATCATACCACTGCAAATCTACCAAGACCCGGCCGGCCTTCTAAACTTTCATCTCAAACAAGGAGAAGACTGATCAGAGATGCAGCCAAGAGGCCCATGATCACTCTGGATGAACTGCAGAGGTCTACAGCTGAGGTAGGACAGTCTGTCCATAGGACAACAATCAGTCGTACACTGCACAAATCTGGCCTTTATGGAAGCGTGGCAAGAAGAAAGCCATTTCTCAAAGATATCCATAAAAAGTGTAATTTAAAGTTTGCAACAAGCCACCTGGGAGACACACCAAACATGTGGAAGAAGGTGCTCTGGTCAGATGAAACCAAAATCGAACTTTTTGGCAACAATGCCAAACGATATGCTTGGCGTAAAGGCAACACAGCATATCACCCTGAACACACCATCCCCACTGTCAAACATGGTGGTGGCAGCATCATGTTTGGGCCTGCTTTTCTTCAGCAGGGACAGGGAAAATGGTTAAAATTGATGGGAAGATGGATGGAGCCAAATACAGGACCATTCTTGAAGAAAACCTGTTGGAGTCTGCAAAAGACCTGAGACTGGGATGGAGATTTGTCTAGTCAATGATCCCAAACATAAAGCAAAATCTACAATGGAATGGTTCAAAAATAAACATATCCAGGTGTTAGAATGGCCAAGTCAAAGTCCAGACCTGAATCCAATCGAGAATCTGTGGAAAGAGCTGAAAACTGCTGTTCACAAACGTTCTCCATCCTACCTCACTGAGTTCGAGCTGTTTGCTAAGGAAGAATGGGCAAGAATTTCAGTCTCTCGATGTACAAAACTGATAAAGACATACCCCAAGTGACTTGCAGCTGTAATCGCAGCAAAAGGTGGCGCAACAAAGTATTAAGCTAAAGGGTATGAATAATATTGTACGCCCCACTTTTCAGTTTTTGTATATCCACAAAAATTTAAAATAACCAATACATTTCATTCAACTTCACAATTGTGTCCCACTTGTTGATTCTTCACCAAAAATTTACATTTCGTATCTTTATGTTTGAAGCATGATATGTGGGAAATGGTTGAAAAGTTCCAGGGGGCCGAATACTTTCGCAAGGCACTGTACATGCTGGAGCACACTTTGAATAGTCTGCATGAGGAGGTGGTGCTCCCAGAGGAAGAAGTGGCTGCAGAGGAGGATGCAGAAGGACTAACAATTTCTCTGTGTTCCGGACTGTCGTTGCGCAGGCTGGTGCCATGGGAGAGTGAATTACAGCAATCGAGGGGGGCTCATGATACCACACAAACTGTTTGTGAAGGTGCTGAGGAACAAACTGAGGAGTACAATGAGAAAGAGGTGATGCACGGACATCAGGAGATGAAGAGGATAATGATCCCCTCTCTATTATCCGTGGTTGGCGGAAGCGTATGTAGGAAGCAACATTGAGTGTTACCCTGCCACCAACACACCATGTACTTGGACCTCATGGAAGCACCCGACACATGAACATTAGAAATAGTGCTGACTACTGGGTTGCCACTCTGTTAGATACACAAGAGTGCAAAAGTAAATTTTGCTTGATGCTTCCACCTTGGAAAGAGACTTGCGCATGCTGGAGTATCAAAACACACTTGTAGACAATCTTAAGAGTGTTTTTTCCCAACACAGCCGGCACACACTGTACATTGTCATTCTAGTCTTCCAACCCCGGGAACTTTAAGGCGTCATCGCAAAAATATTAGCAGCAGCAATGTAAATGTCAAAGCAATTTCTGTGAGTAATTTCACACATTTTTAGACCAGCCCATGCACCAGCAGAACAGAATACAAGTCTGACACATTGTAAACAACTGGAGAGGATGGTGCAGGCATATCTTGTCCTCAATATAAATGTATAAATGCCATTAGAGGAATTTGAGACCCTTTTGCATTTTGGTCTTCAAAACTGGAAGCGTGGCCTGAGCACTGTGCTTTTCTGAAAAGAGAACAGGGCGACTGCACCGTATTGAAGGAAGGATGGATGGGGTCATGTATCGCAAAATTTTGTCCAACAACCTCCTTCCGTCTGTAAGAGCATTGAAGATTGGTCGTGGCTGGGTCTTTGAGCATGACAATGACCTGAGACACAGTGCCAGGGCAAATAAGGAGTGGCTCCGTAAGCAGAATTTCAAGGTCCTGGAGTGGCCTAGCCAGTCTCCAAACCTAAACCCAATAGAAAATCTTTGGAAGGAGCTGAAACTCAATGTTGCTCTTTGACAGCCCCGAAACCTGAAAGAACTGTAGAACATCTGTTTGGAGGAGTGGGCCAAAATTACTGCTGCAGTGTGTGTAAACTTGGTCATGAACTACAGGAAATGTCTGACCTCTGTAATTGCAAACAAAGGTTTCTGTACCAAATATTAAGTTTTGTTTTTCTATTGTATTACATACTTAATTCATGAAATAAAATGCAAATTAATTATGTAAAAATCATACAAAGTGATTTTCTAGTTTTTTTTAGTTTCATTAATTTTATTTTGAAATACAGTAAACCAATTTCAAAATATTTTCTTCCCATGCAAGGGAGCATATATTAACCTTTTAACAAACATTTAGTAATCACAGATTAACAAAAGGGAAGACAGGACAAAGACAATGGTTGGGTAAAGGCACTGTCACACTTAGCGATCGCACTAGCGATCACGACAACAACACAACCTGGCGAGATCGCTAGTGAGATCGCTATGTGGTCGCTAGTTAGCTTCCAAACACAAAGATCTCATCAGAGATCAGCGATCTGTATAACGACCTCTGCGGTCGTTGGGAAAACCTAGTCCCACCTGCGACGCTGGTAAAGTCGTTCATAAAGGATGTTACACTCAGCGATTCAGGCTCACCAGCGGGACACCAACGACCAAAAACCGCTCAGAACGTTCATAAGCGATCAACGACATCTCAGCAGGGGCCACATCGCTGCTACATGTCACACACAGCTGCGTCGCTAACGAGATCGCTACTGCGTCATAAATGGTGACTCTTTAGCAATCTCGTTAGCGATCTCGCTTAGTGTGACAGTACCTTAAGACACAAGGAATCTATTTGTACAAGATATAATAGATTACAGTGGTATCATCATTAGCCAACCTAGGATGTTCAATACAATTATGCGACCAACAAGTCTAGTATCATATATAGATTCCGGCTCAAGCTAACTTCAGTTCTCAGATAACTATGGAGAGAGCCGCACTGCCTGGTCCAGTTGTACATCTGAGTGTATTCCAATCCAGGGATGCCAAACCTTGAAGAAAGAGTCCCACGTGTCAGTTCTGGTTGCTTCTACTCTTTCATATAACATAATATCATTCATCTTTTCCTTTACCATAGATATTGACAGTGAGGGTGTTTTCCACCTCACTGCAATGTGGATCTTAGTGGCCATACATTATTTATGGAAACTTTTTGGAAGCTGTTGTTAGGGTCTGCGGAACGCACCAAGTAAATAATAGATGCGTTCTCAGCCTGGTGTCCACTGTGCAGGCAGAGCCTGCTGCTAGTAAGATGGCGGTATAAGTAAACTCTGTTACTTCACAGAGTTCGCAAACATAGATGCTGTGGCACTATATGGCGGTATAAGCGAACTCTGTTACACCACAGAGTCGCTGAGGTAGAGACGCAGAGATATCGAATGTGTCCTGTTAACACCACAGGGGTACACAGATAACTGCTTGTGGATAGCAGTCCGTGGTCATGCAGTCAGCAATGCAAACAAGCAACTCCTCACCGGAGTAGCCGGTATTCTAGAGGCTATTTCAGCCAAGCCCTGAACACGTGCATACAAATCTCCTCACCGGAGGTGCCGGTATTCTAGGGGCTTATTTCAGCTGAGCCCTAACCACATGCGTGCATGATCACACTGGCGCAAAGCACATAACACAATTGATACTAGCGCATGGCCGAGCGGTCATGTGCACCTTTTATATTAGCAGCTACAGGACCTTCCAGAAAAGGACCAATGAGAAACTGTTCCAGAACACAAGCAGTTTTATGACCTTCCTGGCGGACCAATGGGAGTCACTGCTGTAACCGAGCATGTGACCCCTGATCTCCAATGGGAGATCTTGCCCTGGGTATGCTCAGATGGAGAAATGCAGTACTTAGTCCCAAGACTGCCTGCTCCAGCACTGGTTATAATAGAGGAACCAGAAGAGGCAGCAACAAGCCTCTGCACAGTATTAGACTGAGCGAGACGCTGGGACCGACATCTCCGCTGAGCAGGCTCTCCTGCTGCCGGAGATGGATGGGGGACCGCAGCGGGACTGGTTCGAGATTCCCCTTGTGCAGCAGCGGGAACTCGATCCCTAACAGGTCTGAAGGTCTGGTTCCCAATAAAAGAATAAAAGGGTAGAAGGTTCCAGATCAACCGGTTTACCAAACATTTATTCTATCAGATGCTTCACCTTCCTCCAAAACCCAGAAACTACTGTACAAGACCAACAGATGTGTTTCATATCACCAGATATCTTGCAACCTCTAAAACAATCTCCCGAAACATTAGGAAAAATGCTATGGATTTTTTCCAGCACATAGTAGACTCTGTGTAAAACTTTCAGGGAAGTCTCTATAAGGGAAGTTTGATGACTACCTTTTGATAATGTATCACAGCTACGACACCATTCATCAATTGACTTCTCACATCCTAGATCATCCTCCCATTGCAACATGTATTTTAATTTTTTATCATCTTGCGGAGAGCTTATAGCAGAGTAGATCAAAGAGATCGTTCCCCTTCCCAATGGGTCGTTTAGACGTTTATTTTCAAAACTCGTTGCCTTGAGAGGAGTTCTACTTGGGAGGATTTGTTTTGCAAAATGGAAGATCTGGTTCATTCGCATAATCTCCCTAACTGGAGGATCACATTTTTGAACAAATTCCTGTCTGTCAAACGAGATATTAAATGGATAAGAGGCTTGTAGCGGCGCTAGTACACCTACACTTAATCAGCTGCAAGTATAAATAAACCTTCTACCACTTAAAAGGTTAAAAAATGCAAATGTTAAAGAAGGAGTATACTCAGCTATGATATAAGTGTAACAACATTACTGATAGGGTAAATACCTGTATAGGTGTGGAAGTTTCATAGAAACGAATGTGGAGGTTCAGGAGTGCAAGCGGTGCTTGAAAGTAGAAATGCAGGGGGACCTCCAGGTGGAAATGCGTCTTTTTCAGAAGTGCTTAGGTAACTAAGAGAATAAAATAGGATTTAAAAGAAATATATCTAGAAAGTAGTAAATAAAAATTATACATAAATAAATGAATAAATATATATAAAATGATTCTGAGGTCTCACACTAAAAATAGGTAAAAATCCGTTAAAATAGGATAAGACAACCTCTCAGATTGTTGAAAGGAAAAAAAACCTAACGGGGAGTCTATAAAGTGCTACTATGCAGAGAAGGAGTGACATTCATGCGTTGTAATCCTTAGCAAAGGAAATATAAGTAGTATTAGATGCCCACAGTAGGTGTAAAGTGCAGCAGTGCTGTATAATAGTGGCCACAATAAGCGTATATAAATCGGCCGTTGGAGGTAATTAGCAAGCCAGGTGAGCTAGAGAGGTAACTAGAGGGAAACGCTTGTACATATATAGGTATAGGTATATGGAGTACGTGTTGTATAAGCTCCACTGTATGTGCAATAGGCAATCAAAGTTTAGTCCATGACACTTGCATAGATTTTACAAGGCTCAAAGTGAAACTTCCACACCTATACAGGTATTTACCCTATCAGTAATGTTGGTACACTTATATCATAGCGCGAGTATACTCCCTCTTTAACAAGATATTAAATGGGGAGCATAAATGTTTAAGTATATGAATTCCTTTCAACTTCCACCATGAAAACATTTGTGGCTCGAGGCCCGGCGGAAACATAAAAAAATGGCTGTCAGGGGAGAAGGGCTTGATTGTAATTTGTATTTAAACCGAACCTTCCTCCAAAGAAGCAATGAGTGAACTGTGTAAGGTGCCAAATTCATTAATCCTGTGGAAGTCGGTCTGTAGTCCACATTAGACCTGGCAGTGAGAATGGTTTGGAGAGAAATGATTCCAGGTAACCCATCTCGGTTTATTGGTGTACGAACAAGAATTAATTGAGCAATCTGTGCCGATTTATACTAAAGTGCAAAATTAGGGAGGGATAAGCCGTCTTCTTTCCTATGACGGGACATAATTTTTTGTGCAATTCTGGGTTGTTTTCCCAGTCAAAGAAACTTAGACATCATAGAGTGTAAATGAAAAAATGAACCACAGAATTTGTTGTGCAATTTCTTCTGAATATGCCGATACCCCATATGTGGGGGTAAACCACTTTTTGGGCGCACGGCAGAGGTCGCAAGGGAAGGAGCACCGTTTGACTTTTTCAACGCAGAATTGGCTGGATGCCATGTCGCGTTTAGATAGGGGAAACACCCCACAAGTGACCCCATTTTGGAAACAAGACCCCTTAAGGAACTTATCTAGATGCGTGG
Source organism: Oophaga sylvatica (assembly GCA_033576555.1). Classification (NCBI taxonomy): domain Eukaryota; kingdom Metazoa; phylum Chordata; class Amphibia; order Anura; family Dendrobatidae; genus Oophaga; species Oophaga sylvatica. The sequence continues at coordinate 22,240 of JARQOD010005384.1, forward strand.
TGAGCACTTTGAACCTCCAAGTGCTTCACACAAGTTTATAACGTAGAGCCGTGAAAAAAAAATCATTTTTTTTCCACAAAAATGATCTTTTCACCCCAATTTTTATTTTCCCAAGGGTAACAAGACCGCAAAAGTTTTTGTGCAATTTGTCCTGAGCATGCTGATACCCCATATGTGGGGGTAAACCACTTTTTGGGCGCACGGCAGAGGTCGCAAGGGAAGGAGCGCCGTTTGACTTTTTCAATGCAGAATTGGCTGGATGCCATGTCGTGTTTAGAGAGCCCCTGATGTGCCTAAACAGTGGAAACCCCCAACAAGTGACCTCATTTTGGAAACTAGACCCCTTAAGGAACTTATCTAGATGTGTGGTGAGCACTTTGAACCTCCAAGTGATTCACACAAGTTTATAACGTAGAGCCGTGAAAATAAAAAATCATATTTTTTCCACAAAAATTATCTTTTCACCCCAATTTTTATTTTCCCAAGGGTAACAAGCCCCAATAGTTTTTGTGCAATTTGTCCTGAGCATGCCGATATCCCATATGTTGGGGTAAACCACTTTTTGGGCGCACGGCAGAGGTCGCAAGGGAAGGAGCTCCGTTTGACTTTTTCAACGCAGAATTTGCTGGACGTCATGTCGCATTTGTAGAGGCCCTGATGTGTCTAAACAGTGGAAACTCCCCACATGTGACCCCATTTTGGAAACAAGACCCCTAAGAAACTTATCTAGATGTGTGGTGAGCACTTTGAACCCCCAAGTGCTTCACAGAAGTTTATAACGCCCGGGCGTGAAAATAAAAAATCATATTTTTTCCACAAACCTGATCGTTTAGTCCCCAATTTTTTATTTTCCCAAGAGTAACAGGAGAAATTAGACCACAAAAGTTGTTATCCAATTTGTCCTGAGTATGCTGATACCCCATATATGGGGGGGACCACTGTTTGGGCGCACGACAGGGCTTGGAATGGAAGCAGCGCCGTTTGACTTTTTCAAACCAAAATTGGCTGGAATTGAGATTGGACACCATGTCGCGTTTGGAGAGCCCCTGATGCGCCTAAACAGTGGAAACTCCCCACAAGTAACACCATTTTGGAAACTAGACCCCCTAAGGAACTTATCTAGATCTGTTGTGAGCACTTTGAACCCCAAGTGTTTCACAAAAGTTTATAATGCCTGGGTGTGAAAAAAAACAAAACAATTTTCCACAAAAATGATTTTTAGTCCCAAATTTTTGATTTTTCACAAGTAAATTGGACCCCAAAAGTTGTTGTCCAATTTTCCTGAGTACGCTGATACCAAATATGTGGGGGGAAACTGTTTGGGCTCACAGCAGGGCTTGGAAAGGAAGTAATAACGTTTTGGAATGCAGACGTTGATGGGTGTCATGTTCCGTTTGCAGTGCCCCAGATGTGCCTAAACAGTGGAAAATCCCCACAAGTGAACCCATTTTGGAAACTAGACCCCCTAAGTAACTTATCTAGATCTGTGGTGAGCACTTTGAACCCCCAAGTGTTTCACAAAAGTTTATAATGCCTGGGTGTGAAAAAAAAACAAAAAACAATTTTCCACAAAAACGATTTTTTAGTCCCAAATTTTAGATTTTTCACAAGGAAATTGGACCCCAAAAGTTGTTGTCCAATTTGTCCTGAGTACGCTGATACCAAATATGTGGGGGGGAGGGAACTGTTTGGGTGCACAGCAGGGCTTGGAAAGGAAGTAATAACGTTTTGGAATGCAGACGTTGATGGGTGTCATGTTCCGTTTACAGTGCCCCAGATGTGCCTAAACAGTGGAAAACCCCCACAAGTGACCCCATTTTGGAAAAAAGACCCCCTAAGGAACTTATCTAGATGTCTGGTGAGCACTTTGAACCCCAAAGTGCTTCACAGAAATTTATAAACGCAGAGCCGTGAAAATAAAAAAAAATTTTTTCCTCAAGAATGATTTTTTTAGCCAGCTATTTTTTATTTTCCCAAGGGTAACAAGAGAAATTAGAACCCCAAAATTGGTGGTCAATTTGTCCTGAGTGCGCTGATACCCCATATGTTGGGGTAAACCACTGTTTTGGCGCACGGCTGGGCTCGGAAGGGAGGGAGCGCCATTTGACTTTTTGAACACCACGTCATGTTTGGAGACCCCCTGATGTGCCTAAATAGTGGAAACCCCTCAATTCTAGCTCCAACCCTAACCCCAACACACCCCTAATCCCAACCCTAACCCTAATCCCAACCCTAATTCCAACACTAATTGTAACCCTAACCCTAATTGTAACCCTAACCCTAATTGTAACCCTAAACCTAATTGTAACCCTAACCCTAATTATAACCCTAACCCTAAGGCTGGGTTCATTTTGCGTTTTACCAGCCTGTTCAACACATAGCGTTGACGGGCTGGTAACGGTATTGGTAGCGTTATGCTATACCCACTAGCGCAGAGCAATCAGCAGATGATTCATCTGCGCTAGCGGTGACGGAGCCCAGACGCTTCTGCCCGCATCTGATGCTCCATCACTGAATGATGGCACGTCGCGAACGCATGCCGCTTTACGGCATTCGTCGCAATGCGCCCTCAAATGGGGGTGAATAGCAGCGTTAACAGACTGCGTTACACCGCGTTATACTGCGGTGTAACGCAGTCCGTCTAATGGACTGCCATAACGCAGTATGAACCCAGCCTAACCCTAACCCTAATTATAACCCTAACCCTAGCCTTAACCCTAACCCTAACAGAAAAATGAAAAAAATAATAATTTCTATATTTTATTATATGTCCCTAACTAAGGGTGTGATAAAGGGGGGGTTTATGTACTGTTTTTATTTATTTTGATCACTGTGATAGTTTATCACAGTGATCAAAATGTACTTTTATGAGAATGAATGAAACTTTTTTTGAATCTGCCGCCACCATTTTTTTTTTACAGGAAGAAGACGCCGGGATCCTGGGGCCTTGAGGAGGACTTAGGACACCGGGAGGTATAGGGGGGGGCGCTGTGGTTTAAGTACCCTTAATGACCGCCGTTAAAAGGCATATCGGCGGTCGTTAAGGGGTTAAACCTGAGATTTTCTCAAATTTGTGAAGAAGGGAAAATAGGTGAGGAAGTGTAGTGTGGGGGCTTATTAATGCTAAAGGGAGATCATCTGCGAAGAGGCTAACTTTATATTGGTCTGCCAAGTAGGGATGAGCAAGTATTATCGCGAGTATTCGGTACTCTGCAAGTAATAAAGTACTTGCGGTACTCGCAACAAAGCGAGTATTTCACTACTCGCCTCGCAATATTCGGATCCCCCGCCCAACATTTGCCAATCACAGTAATGCCGCAGCCTTCTTGGTTGTGGCATTACTATAATTGGCTGGCCGCCCAGCGTCATACATGACTCATAGCCTGTGACTCATAGGCTCTATATAAGCCCTGCCGCCGCCATTTTCTGCACATTGCATGCAGAACACAGCTAGTGTAGGAAGAGTGTGAGCAGCTGCTAGGGAGAGTTGTGTTTGTTTGTGCAAATCGTCCAGAAATTCTCTGTAAAACCCAAAAGCTCTTTTCAGAGCTGAAAGTATAAGGTCAGGGGCTGAGTAGTGACAGTTTTCCCAGCTATTTTTGGGTCACATTTACCCTTGCAGGGCATTTTTTTTGCTGTTGCAGTGCTGTGTTCACAGCGAATAGGACTCACGGTACTGCACAACCGATACGTAGCCAGCACCGCTGTCTTGTGTGGTGAATGGGGTGCGTAATCTCGCCTTAAACCTCAGAGCAATTTTGTAGTGGCAGCACCGCTGTCTTGTGTGGTGACTGGGGTGCGTAATCTTGCCTTAAACCTCACGGCAATTTTTTTGTGGCAGCACCGCTGTCTTGTTTTTTCTGACTGGGGTGCGTAATCTCACCTTAAACCTCAGGGCAATTTTTTTGTGGCAGCACCGCTGTCTTGTGTGGTGACTGGGGTGCGTAATCTCGCCTTAACCCCTCTCTGACATTAGACGTACTATCCCGTCCATAAAACTCGTGCCATTCTGACCATGGACGGGATAGTACGTCATGCCCTTTAATGCGACATCGCGACTTAAGTAGCGGTGATCGCATTAAAATTCCGACGCCAGCTTACCTCTTGGAAGTTGGCGTCGGCATCCCGGGCTGCGTCCTCCCCCCTCAGGCCTCCCGATCGCTGTGATTGGCTGTTGAATTCTGAACAGCCAATCACAGCCTTTCTCACTGTTTCAACCAATCAGAGCGTGACCGCTCTGTGCCCTGCTAGGTGACCTGCCGGTGACCTGCCTAGGAATCGGAGCTGTGAGCTCCGATTACTAGGCCGGTGCCTAGCAACCGGCAATGCAGGGGTCTCCTTTGATTGGTGGGATTGATGTGATCATCGATCCCACCAATGACAGGTCACAGCAGCGATGTGACCGCTCTGTGACCTGTCTGCAAACTGGATCTGACCTGTCTGACCGCACTGCAGGGGTCCTCACACTTGCTGAGGATTCCTGCTGTGCGGTCACACTGCCAGATCTCCTCCTGTGCTGGGCCTTGTGGTGCCACAGTAGCCTGTGACACCACAACTCCTGCTGAAGAGAGAAGAAAGAAGAGAGAAGAAAGAAGAGAGAAGAAAGAAGAGAAAAGAAAGAAAAGACTACAAACGTGAGTTTTTGAGCCCCGATCCCTGCCCGATCCACCCCAATCCCCCCATTCCACCCTCCCCCCTTCCCTTTCCCCCTCTTTTTACCCCCCCTTTGCGCCGCCGAGCGTTGATTGGTGACGCAGTTCACCGATCAACACTTTCGCACCCCCCTCTGTGCGCACATCCAGCAGCCGCAAACTTTGATAAGTGACAGCGGTCACTTATCAGAGCTCGTGCCTGCCGTTTTTTTTTTCACCCCCCCTTTCCGCCACTCCCGTGCGCACATCCAGCAGCCACGGAACTTTGATAAGTGACACCAGTCACTTATCAGAGCTCGTTCCTGCTGTTTTTTTTTTTTTTTTCCACCAACTTTTCCGCCACTCCCGTGCGCACACCCAGCAGCCACGGAACTTTGATAAGTGACACCAGTCACTTATCAGAGCTCGTTCCTGCTGTTTTTTTTTTTTTCTTCCACCAACTTTTCCGCCACTCCCGTGCGCACACCCAGCAGCCACGGAACTTTGATAAGTGACACCAGTCACTTATCAGAGCTCGTTCCTGCTGTTTTTTTTTTTTTTTTTTCACCAACTTTTCCGCCACTCCCGTGCGCACACCCAGCAGCCACGGAACTTTGATAAGTGACACCAGTCACTTATCAGAGCTCATTCCTGCTGTTTTTTTTTTTTTTTCCACCAACTTTTCCGCCACTACCCGTGCCACATCCAGCAGCCGCGGAACTTTGATAAGTGACACCAGTCACTTATCAGAGCTCGTTCCTGCTGTTTTTTTTGTTTTTTTTTCACCCCCCTTTCCGCCACTCCCGTGCGCACATCCAGCAGCCGCGGAACTTTGATAAGTGACAGCGGTCACTTATCAGAGCTCGTGCCTGCCAGTTTTTTTTTTCACCCCCCTTTCAGCCACTCCCGTGCGCACATCCAGCAGCCGCGGAACTTTGATAAGTGACAGCGGTCACTTATCAGAGCTCGTGCCTGCCAGTTTTTTTTTTTTTCACCCCCCTTTCCGCCACTCCCGTGCGCACATCCAGCAGCCACGGAACTTTGATAAGCGACACCGGTCACTTATCAGAGCTCGTGCCTGCCAGTTTTTTTTTTTTTTCACCCCCCTTTCCGCCACTCCCGTGCGCACATCCAGCAGCCACGGAACTTTGATAAGTGACACCGGTCACTTATCAGAGCTCGTGCCTGCCAGTTTTTTTTTTCACCCCCCTTTCCGTCACTCCCGTGCGCACATCCAGCAGCCACGGAACTTTGATAAGTGACACCGGTCACTTATCAGAGCTCGTGCCTGCTGGTTTAGACTTTTTTTCACAGGCCTTTTTTTTCCCTATTCGCTTTCTTTTCTTTTAGCTTTTTCTTTTCAGCTTAGTTTACACCAATCACTATCCCCCCCCCCCACACACACAGTTATAAATAAAGTTCACACAAAGCACCACATTCACAAAAAAAATGTCACGCTCGTCACGCTCATCCCAACAGCGCTATTCAGTGGAGGAGGCATACACTTTCCTTGCCTCCGACACTGATAGCGAGGGAGAGGATCCCACATTTCTTTATTTTTCAGATGAAGATTCTTCTTCCTCCTCATCTTCCTCCTCAGGTCCTGCGGAACCGCCACGCAGACGCCCCAGGACAGAACATGAGGCAGCGCCCGCCCCTGAAAATGAACCAGCGCACCCCTCTTCGGACCCCGTATGGACCCCGGCCCCCGAAAATTACGAGCCACTGATTCCTGATTTTGTGGCAGAATCAGGAATCAGGTTTGACTCCACCGGCTTCACAGAAATAGACTTTTTCAAAGTCTTTTTCTCTGAGGATTTAATTAACCTCATGGTGGAGCAAACAAATTTGTACGCTCGGCAATTTTTGGCGCAAAACCCCCGTTCATCATTTTCCAACTGGTCTCCTGTAGACGCAGTTGAAATGATGCAGTTTTGAGGCCTGGTCCTCCATATGGGGATCCTGAAGAAGCCAGAAATTCGGCAATATTGGAGTGTTGATATTTTATACAACACTCCACTGTTCCGAATGGTCATGGCTCGGACGCGTTTTGAGGCCATCCACAAATTCCTGCATTATAATGATAATGCACAGTGTCCCCCACGAGATGACCCCAACTTTGACCGCCTGTTCAAAGTTCGACCGGTCATCGAACACTTCAACAAAAAGTTTGCTGAAGTGTACGTGCCCCAAAGGGACATCTGCGTGGATGAGTCCTTGGTTCATTTTAAGGGACGGCTCGCATTCCGCCAGTACCTGCCCAGCAAGAGGGCAAGGTACGGAATCAAACTCTACAAGCTGTGTGAGAGTACCTCAGGGTACACACACAGCTTTAGAGTTTACGAAGGAAAGGACACCAGGTTTGTACCCCCTGAGTGTCCCCCCGTCCTGGGAGTGAGTGGGAAAATTGTGTGGGATTTGGTGCACCCACTGCTGGATAAAGGTTATCACCTTTACATTGATAACTTTTATTCCAGCATCCCACTCTACAAATCCCTCTCTGCGCGAGGTACCACAGCCTGCGGTACCATCCGCAAAAATCAGAGAGGCCTCCCAAAGACGCTACTTTGGCTGATGCTCAGAAAGGGTGAGAGCAGAGCCCAATGTAGCGACCACCTGTTGGTGGTCAAGTACAAGGACAAGAGGGATGTCCTTCTCTTGACCACCATACATGGTGATGGCAGCGCCCTCAGCACTGTACGGGGTACCTCTACACAGGTCTGCAAACCGGACTGTGTACTGGGGTACAATAAATACATGGGGGGTGTTGATCTCTCTGATCAACTCCTCCAACCGTACAGTGCTTTGAGAAAGGCCAAGGTGTGGTACAAGAAGCTGTCCGTGCACATCGTCCAAATGGCAATGCTCAACGCTTTCCTGCTGTCACGATGTCCACGCAACAGCGATACGACGTACCTTCAGTTTCAGGAGGTAGTGGTTAAGGCCCTGATGTTTGGCGCTCAGGAAACAGCGGGCCCCAGTACTTCCGGAACTGAAGGTGCTCGTATCATACCAGGTCAGCATTTCCCGGGGGTGGTCCCGCCAACTGGAAGAAAAGGTAAGCCGCAAAAAAGGTGCCGAGTGTGTTACAAAAGGGGAATACGCAAGGACACCACTTACCAGTGCGACACCTGCCCCGAAAAACCTGGCCTGTGTATGAAGGATTGTTTCAAATTGTACCACACCTCCATGCACTACTAATTTACTTTACAGGAAAGATTAGTTCCAGAAGGGGGGCACATTTAGAAAAGTTCCTTGGGAGTCTACTTTCCAAAATTATGTCACTTGTGTTTTTTTTTTACTGTTTAGGCACATCAGGGGCTCTGCAAACGGAACATGACGCCCGCAGACCATTCCATCAAAGTCTGCTTCCAAAACGTCACAATTTCCCTTCTGAGCCCCGAATTGTGCCCAAACAGTTTTTTCCCACATATGGGGTACCAGTTACTCAGGACAAATTGGACAACAACTTTTGGTGTCCAATTTCTCCTCTTAACCTTGGGAAAATAAAAAATTGGGGACTAAAACATCATTTGTGTGAGGTAAAAAGTAGGATTTTTTTTTTTCACACCTGGGCATTATAAACGTTAGTGAAACACTTGGGGTTCAAAGTGCTCACCACACACCTAGATAAGTTCCTTAGGGGTCTAGTTTCCAAAATTGGGTCACATGTGGGCGGTTTCCACTGTTTAGGCACATCAGGGGCTCTGCTAACGGAACATGACGCCCGCAGACCATTCCATCAAAGTCTGCATTCCAAAACGTCACTGCTTCCCTTCCGAGCCCTGCCGTATGCCCAAACAGTGGATCCCCCCAACATATGGGGTATCAGCATACTCAGGACAAATTCGACAACCACTTTTGGGGTCCAATTCCTCCTCTTACCCTTGGGAAAATAAAAAATTGGGGACTAAAACATCACTTTTGTGGAAAAAAAAAATTTTTTTTTTTTGTTCACGCCAGGGCATTATAAACGTTAGTGAAACACTTGGGGGTTCAAAGTGCTCACCACACAGCTAGACACCTAGATAAGTTCCTTAGGGGTCTAGTTTCCAAAATGGGGTCACATGTGGGGGGTTTCCACTGTTTAGGCACATCAGGGACTCTGCTAACGGAACATGACGCCCGCAGACCATTCCATCAAAGTCTGCATTCCAAAACGTCACTGCTTCCCTTCCGAGCCCTGCCGTGTGCCCAAACAGTGTATCCCCCCAACATATGGGGTATCAGCGTACTCAGGACAAACTTGGACAACCACTTTTGGGGTCCAATTTCTCCTCTTACCCTTGGGAAAATAAAAAATTGGGGACTAAAACATCACTTTTGTGGAAAAAAAAAAATATTTTTTTTTTCACGCCAGGGCATTATAAACGTTAGTGAAACACTTGGGGTTCAAAGTGCTCACCACACACCTAGATAAGTTCCTTAGGGGGTCTAGTTTCCAAAATGGGGTCACATGTGGGGGTTTCCACTGTTTAGGCACATCAGGGGCTCTGCTAACGGAACATGACAGCAACACGTGCACCCCCGCAGACACCTTTCACACCTAGACATCCACACACTCTCTGACTCTATTCTTTCACTGGCATCAATATCCTCACTCCACGATACAGACAGTGCCATTGCTTTCTACAATGCCACTCTCACATCGGCTATTGACACGGTGCCCCTCTCGTTCATGGCAGAGTGTGACGTACCAACAGACAACCTTGGCACAATAACACCACTAAAAAGCTCCGGCAAGTGTCCAGGATTACAGTGCGGCGTTGGAAAAAAACAAATTCGCAAGACGACTTCACTGCATTCAAACAAGCAACACTCTCTTTCAAATCTGCCCTCACCTCTGCTAAACAGGCCTACTTCACAACCCTCGTATCTTCCCTATCCTACAACCCCAAACAGTTATTCAAAACTTTTAACTCCCTCCTCCGCCCACCACTGCCCCCTCCTACCTCCCTCATCTCTGCTGAGGACTTTGCCACACACTTCAAAAATAAGATCGACCAAACAAGGCAAGTCTTCATTGTTCAACCACCTCAACCACTTTGTATACCAGACCAATGCCCCAACCCCATAACCTCCCTCTCCAACATAACTGAAGGGGAGCTTAATTGTCTTCTCTCCAAATCGCACCTCACAACCTGTGCACTTGACCCCATCCCAACCCACCTCCTCCCCAACCTCACCACCACTATTATTCCATCCCTAACCCACCTCTTCAACCTATCACTAACTTCCGGTACCTTCCCTTCTGCTTTCAAGCATGCCACAATCACGCCTATTCTTAAAAAGCCAACCCTCGACCCAACCGCTATGTCCAGCTATCGCCCAATATCGCTGCTCCCATTCGCTTCCAAACTCCTGGAGCTGCATGTCCATGCTGAGCTTTCCTACCACTTCTCTTCTAACTTGCTCTTTGACACTCTACAATCTGGTTTCCGCCCCTATCACTCCACTGAGACAGCCCTGACCAAAATTACTAATGACCTACTTACAGTCAAAGCGAACAGACAATACTCTATACTCCTGCTTCTTGACCTGTCCTCTGCTTTTGACACAGTTGACCACTGCCTTCTACTACAGATTCTTTCCTCCTTTGGCGTCAAAGACCTCGCCCTATCCTGGATCTCCTCATACCTTTCCAACCGCACATTCAGCGTCTCCCACTCACACACTACCTCCTCGTCCCACCCTCTCTCCGTTGGAGTCCCCCAAGGATCTGTTCTAGGACCCCTACTCTTCTCAATCTATACACTTGGCCTGGGGCAACTCATAAAGTCCCACGGATTCCAGTACCACCTTTACGCTGATGACACTCAGATCTACCTCTCTGGCCCAGACATCACCTCTCTGCTATCCAGAATCCCGGAGTGTCTATCAGCCATATCCTCCTTCTTCTCCTCCCGCTTCCTCAAACTCAATGTGGACAAATCTGAACTCATAATCTTTCCCCCATCCCACAGATCTTCCTTACCTGACCTATCTATCACAATTAACGACATCATGCTTTCCCCCGTACCAGAAGTCCGCTGCCTCGGAGTAACCCTTGACTCTGCCCTGTCCTTCAAACCGCACATCCAAGCTCTTTCTACCTCCTGTCGCCTTCAGCTCAAAAATATTTCAAGAATCCGTCCTTTCCTCAACCCTCAATCTACTAAAATGATTGTGCACGCCCTCATCATCTCCCGCCTCGACTACTGCAACACCCTTTTCTCTGGCCTCCCTGCTAACACCCTCGCACCACTCCAGTCCATCCTTAACTCTGCTGCACGACTAATTCACCTCTCTCCTCGCTACTACTCCGCTTCTCCCCTCTGAAAATCTCTTCACTGGCTCCCATTTCCCCAGCGTATCCAGTTCAAATTACTAATACTGACCTACAAGGCCATCTATAATCTGTCTCCTCCTTATATCTCTGAACTAATCTGCCGATATCTTCCCTCACGTAATCTCCGATCCTCCCAAGACATCCTTCTCTCCTCCACACTTATTCGCTCCTCACCCAACCGCCTCCAAGACTTCTCCCGAATATCCCCCATCCTCTGGAATTCTTTGCCCCAACACGTCCGACTATCAAACACATTCGGATCCTTCAGACGGAACCTGAAAACCCATCTCTTCAGGAAAGCCTACAGCCTGCAATGATCCCCCCTGTCTCCTCACCACTACCGGAGATATCGCCTCAACCAACACTGGAACTGCTGCAACCCACCAACCTGCTGTCTCCTGCCTCACAATCCTGTAGAATGTAAGCCTACAGCCTGCAATGACCCTGCTACCTCCTCACCACTACCGGAGATATTGCCTCAACCAACACCGGAACTGCTGCAACCCCCCGACCTACTGTCTCCTGCCTCACAATCCTGTAGAATGTAAGCCCGAAAGGGCAGGGTCCTCTCCCCTCTGTATCAGTCTGTCATTGTTAGTTTGTTTACTGTAAGTGATACCTGTAATTTGTATGTAACCCCTTCTCATGTACAGCACCATGGAATCAATGGTGCTATAGAAATAAAATAATAATAATAATAATAATAATAACATGACGCCCGCAGACCATTCCATCAAAGTCTGCATTCCAAAACGTCACTGCTTCCCTTCCGAGCCCTGCCGTGTGCCCAAACAGTGTATCCCCCCAACATATGGGGTATCAGCGTACTCAGGACAAATTGGACAACCACTTTTGGGGTCCAATTTCTCCTCTTACCCTTGGGAAAATAAAAAATTGGGGACTAAAACATCACTTTTGTGGAAAAAAAAAATATATTTTTTTTTCACGCCAGGGCATTATAAACGTTAGTGAAACACTTGGGAGTTCAAAGTGCTCACCACACACCTAGATAAGTTCCTTAGGGGTCTAGTTTCCAAAATGGGGTCACATGTGGGGGGTTTCCACTGTTTAGGCACATCAGGGGCCCTCCAAACGCGACATGGCGTCCGTTCGCAATTCCAGCCAATTTTGGTTTGGAAAAGTCAAACGGCGCTCCTTCCCTTTCAAGCCCTGCCATGCGCCCAAACAGTGGTTCCCCCCCACATATGGGGTATCAGCTTACTCAGGACATGTTGGACAACAACTTTTGTGGTCCAATTTCTCCTCTTACCCTTGGGAAAATAAAAAATTGGGGACTAAAACATCATGCTTGTGGAAAAAATATGATTTTTTTTCTTCACGGCTCTACATTACAAACTTGCGTGAATCACTTGAGGGTTCAAAGTGCTCACCACACATCTAGATAAGTTCCTTAGGGGGTCTAGTTTCCAAAATGGGGTCACATGTGGGGGTTTCCACTGTTTAGGCACATCAGGGGCCCTCCAAACGCAACATGTCGTCTGTTCGCAATTCCAGCCAATTTTGGTTTGGAAAAGTCAAACGGCCTCCTTCCCTTTCAGCTCCTCCATGCTGCCCAAACAGTGGTTCCCCCCACATATGGGGTATCAGCGTACTCAGGACATTTGGACAACAACTTTTGGTGTCCAATTTCTCCTCTTACCCTTGGGAAAATAAAAAATTGGGGACTAAAACATCATGTTTGTGGAAAAAATATGAATTTTTTTTTTTCACGGCTCTACATTACAAACTTGCGTGAAGCACTTGAGGGTTCAAAGTGCTCACCACACATCTAGATAAGTTCCTTAGGGGGTCTAGTTTCCAAAATGGGGTCACATGTGGGGGGTTTCCACTGTTTAGGCACATTAGGGGCCCTCCAAACGCAACATGGCGTCCGTTCGCAATTCCAGCCAATTTTGGTTTGGAAAAGTCAAACGGCGCTCCTTCCCTTTCAAGCCCTGCCGTGCACCCAAACAGTGGTTCCCCCCCACATATGGGGTATCAGCGTACTCAGGACATGTTGGACAACAACTTTTGTGGTCCAATTTCTCCTCTTACCCTTGGGAAAATAAAAATTTGGGGACTAAAACATCATCTTTGTGGAAAAAATATGATTTTTTTCTTCACGGCTCTACATTACAAACTTGCGTGAAGCACTTGAGGGTTAAAGTGCTCACCACACATCTAGATAAGTTCCTTAGGGGGTCTAGTTTCCAAAATGGGGTCACATGTGGGGGTTTCCACTGTTTAGGCACATCAGGGGCCCTCCAAACGCGACATGGCGTCCGTTCGCAATTCCAGCCAATTTTGGTTTGGAAAAGTCAAACGGCGCTCCTTCCCTTTCGAGCCCTGCCAGTGCGCCCAAACAGTGGTTCCCCCCCACATATGGGGTATCAGCGTACTCAGGACATGTTGGACAACAACTTTTGTGGTCCAATTTCTCCTCTTACCCTTGGGAAAATAAAAATTTGGGGACTAAAACATCATGTTTGTGGAAAAAATATGATTTTTTTTCTTCACGGCTCTACATTACAAACTTGCGTGAAGCACTTGAGGGTTCAAAGTGCTAACCACACATCTAGATAAGTTCCTTAGGGGGTCTAGTTTCCAAAATGGGGTCACATGTGGGGGGTTTCCACTGTTTAGGCACATCAGGGGCCCTCCAAACGCGACATGGCGTCCGTTCGCAATTCCAGCCAATTTTGGTTTGGAAAAGTCAAACGGCGCTCCTTCCCTTTCGAGCCCTGCCGTGCGCCCAAACAGTGGTTCCCCCCACATATGGGGTATCAGCGTACTCAGGACATGTTGGACAACAACTTTTGTGGTCCAATTTCTCCTCTATACCCTTGGGAAAATAAAAATTTTGGGACTAAAACATCATGTTTGTGGAAAAAATATGATTTTTTTTCTTCACGGCTCTACATTACAAACTTGCGTGAAGCACTTGAGGGTTCAAAGTGCTCACCACACATCTAGATAAGTTCCTTAGGGGGTCTAGTTTCCAAAATGTGGTGACATGTGGGGGGTTTCCACTGTTTAGGCACATCAGGGCCCTCCAAACGCGACATGGCGTCCGTTCGCAATTCCAGCCAATTTTGGTTTGGAAAAGTCAAACGGCGCTCCTTCCCTTTCAGCCCTGCCGTGCACCCAAACAGTGGTTCCCCCCACATATGGGGTATCAGCGTACTCAGGACAAGTTGGACAACAACTTTTGTGGTTCAATTTCTCCTCTTACCCTTGCGAAAATAAAAATTTGGGGACTAAAACATCATGCTTGTGGAAAAAATATGATTTTTTTTTCTTCACGGCTCTACATTACAAACTTGCGTGAAGCACTTGAGGGTTCAAACTACTCACCACACATCTAGATAAGTTCCTTAGGGGGTCTAGTTTCCAAAATGGGGTCACATGTGGGGGTTTCCACTGTTTAGGCACATCAGGGCCTCTCCAAACGCGACATGGCGTCCGTTCTCAATTCCAGCCAATTTTGGTTTGGAAAAGTCAAACTGCGCTCCTTCCATTCCGAGCTCTGCCGTGTGCCCAAACAGTGGTTTTCCCTCACATATGGGGTATCGGCGTACTCAGGAGAAATTGCACAACAACTTTATCGGTCCTTTTTCTTCTTTTTCCCTTGTGAAAATAAAAAAAATGTTTGTAAAAGATCATTTTTGTGACTAAAAAGTAAAATGTTCATTTTTTCCTTCCACGTTGCTTCAGCTCCTGTGAAGCACCTGAAGGGTTAATAAACTTCTTGAATGTGGTTTTGAGTACCTTGAGGGGTGTAGTTTTTAGAATGGTGTCACTTTTGGGTATTTTCTGCTATATAGACCCCTCAAAGTGACTTAAAATATGAGGTGGTCCCGAAAAAAAATGGCTTTGTAAATTTTGTTGTAAAAATGAGAAATCGCTGGTCAACTTTTAACCCTTATAATTTCCTAACAAAAAAAAATTTTGTTTCCAAAATTGTGCTGATGTAAAGTAGACATGTGGGAAATGTTATTTCTTAACTATTTTGTGTGACATATTTCTCTGTTTTAAGGGAATAAAAATTAAAAGTTTGAAAATTGCAAAATTTTCAAAATTTTTGCCATATTTGCATTTTTTTCATAAATAAATGCAAGATATATGGAAGAAATTTTACCACTATCATGAAGTACAATATGTCACAAGAAAACATTCTCAGAATCGCGAAGATCCGTTGAAGCATTCCAGAGTTATAACCTCATAAAGAGACAGTGGTCAGAATTGTAAAAATTGGCCCGGTCATTAACGTGCAAACCACCCTTGGGGGTGAAGGGTTAAACCTCAGGGAAATTTTTTTGTGGCAGCACCGCTATCTTGTGTGGTGACTGGGGTGCGTAACTTCGCCTTAAACCTCAGGGCAATTTTTTAGTGGCAGCACCGCTGTCTTGTGTGGTGACTGGGGTGCATAATCTTGCCTTAAACATCAGGGCAATTTTTTTGTGGCAGCACTGCTGTCTTGAGTGGTGACTGGGGTGCGTAATGTCTTCTTAAACCTCAGGGCAATTTTTTGGTGGCAGCACCGCTGTCTTGTGTGGTGACTGGGGTGCGTAATCTCTCCTTAAACCTCAGGGCAATTTTTTTGTGGCAGCACCACTGTTTTGTGTGGTGACAGGGGCGCTTAATCTTGCCTTAAATCTCAGGGCAATATTTTTGTGCCGTTTGATGCTGTTTGTAAAACACAAAGCAGTACTAGGCTGTAGTGCTACCTTCCACAAAGCACAAACTTCTCCTTGTTCCCCAATATCTGCATCTGAACATCTGCAACTATGGCAGAAAAATCCAAAATTCCTTAAAAGGCTGTTGAGGAGGGACATGGACGTGGGGTTGTCATTGGTGCCCAACAAGGCACAGAGTCTGGGAGACCGAAGAAGGTTGATGCATCTAGGTTCCTGGCGAAATTTCCTGGTCTGGAACGTAAATGGGTCTGGAAGCCAGAAGAACATGAGCAGATACTGTCTTGGATGGCTGATAAGGCCTCAGCGAAATTTTCTAGCAGCACCCAATCATCCATGACAAAACAGTCTCCTGTCCATACAGAGAACGCTGGGTCATCGTCTTCTCAACCTGTTCCTAGTTTATCACCCCGTCAGGACTCACAGGAAACATTTGACCCCAACCTTGGCCACTCTGAGGATCTGTTTGGTCCATTTCCTTTCGTTGCCTCTGGCCTCTCACCGTGCGACATTGAAGAGGAACGTGAGGAGGTATCGTCTGTTGATGATGGCCAAATATTTGAAACCCCACGGCCAGAAAAAAGCCACTTTCATCCACGTGATATACCGGGGTTAAGAGGTGGAGGCTGATGGTGATGACACACAGTTGCCATCTGACCAGTCGACAATATCAACACGGAAAGAGGATGACATGGACGAGGAGGTGGTCAATGATGAGACCACCGATCCGACCCGGACCGTTGGCACGCATAGACAACACCGCAGCACAGAGGAAGAAGATGGATTCGTAGAACCAACAAAGGCACCAAGGGCTACTGGTTTGAGCAGAGTGCGAAGTGTGTCAACTGTTGCCAAGAGCAATCCCTCTGTGCCCCAAGTCAAGGCAAGTGTGCGTTCAGCCGCTGTCTGGAAATTTTTTTCAGATAGTCCTTCTGAACCAAATGTTGTCATCTATAGCATCTGCCATAAGAAGCAAAGCAGAGGCTAGGGCAAAGGCAACCAAAGCCCACCAGTATGCGGAAATACATGGCAGCCGAGCACCCTCGTTGGTGGACGGAACAACAGGGTACCAAATCGGTGTCTGCGGGTCAAAACACTGCCATGTTGCCTGTGATCCGTTCTTCCCAATCTCTGGGCAGGAAGCAGGTGATCATCATACCTCTTGCTCACAAGCTACTGTTGCACAGACACAGGACACAAGCTCATCCACTTGTTTGTCCCAGCCAAGCATCCAGTTGTCCGTGCCCTAGATGTATAAAAGGAGGCGTAAATACCAAGCCACGCACCCAATAGCACAAATACTGAACGTGCACATTGCCAAGTTGCTAGCCGTGGAGATGTTGCCATTTAGACTTGTGGGGACACAGTCTTTCTGTGATCTGTTGGTTGCCCCATGATACTCGGTTCCCAGCCGGCACTATTTTTCCCGATGTGCCGTCCCCGTGTTACACCAGCACATCTTAAACAATCTAAAGCATGCTCTCACCAACGCTGTAACCGGGAAGGTCCACCTTACAACAGACACGTAGACAAGTACTTGTGGCCAGGGACGATAAATCTCTGTCACGGCACACTGGCTCAACTTAGTGGAGGGTGGGACAAAGTCTCAAACTGGACCATCACATATCCTACCCACACCACGAATAGCGGGCCCAACCTCAATCAGGGTTTCCGCCTCATCATATACGTCCTGTCTCCCCTCTTCCTCCTCCTCTGCCTCGTCATCCTATGCTGAATTACCCTCCACATCACTCCCAAGTTGGGAGCTGTGCAGCAGCGCATCTGCAAAGTGGCAACACGCTCTGCTGAAGCTGATCTGCTTAGGTGAAACACCACACACTGCAGCAGAGATGTGGCAAGGAATAAAACAACAGACCGATCAGTGGCTCTCCCCACTGCAACTCCAACCCGGTCTGGTTCTCTGCGATAATGGGCGTAACCTGGTGGCAGCTTTAAAGCTCTGGAAGCTGGTACACGTGCCATGCATGGCTCACGTGCTGAACCTAGTGGTGCAGAAATTTATAAAAACATACCCTGACTTGCCGTACCTACTTGAGAAGGTGCGCCGTATTTGCGCCCATTTCCGCCATTCCTCAACCGCTGTTGCCGGTCTTGCAGCGCTTCAAAAGCAATTTAATTTGCCAAACCACCAACTCATTTGCGACCTGCCAACATGTTGGAACCAGTAGCGTAGCTAGTGGGGGGGCAGATGGGGCAGTGGCCTCGGGCCCCATGCTCTGAGGGGGCCCACCCAGAGCTATGCTACTGTAACTGTATCGGCGTAAACAGCACTTCCATACAATTACTGCAGCAGAGCAGGGAGAATCGATCTTTCTACTCTGCCGCCCGGCTGCTATGGGGGCCCCTGAGCAGGCGGTGGGGGGCCCTGTGCCAGCAGTTGGCCCCCCGCCCGTCATCGGAGGGTCAGCTGTATCGGCATCTAGCCAATACAGCTGACCGCCTTGAGAGAGAAGGAGCGAGCTCTACTTCT
This sequence comes from Oophaga sylvatica, assembly GCA_033576555.1. Lineage (NCBI taxonomy): Eukaryota > Metazoa > Chordata > Amphibia > Anura > Dendrobatidae > Oophaga > Oophaga sylvatica. The sequence goes on from JARQOD010005384.1 coordinate 40,384, forward strand.
TCTATCATCCCCCTCTCAGCTTCTGACAGCGGGTGCGATGACGTCACTGCCCAGCGCCCGCTGTTAGGAGATGAGCGGGAGTGCAGTGAGGAGTGCAGAAGCCAGGAGGAAGAAAGTGAGTACTGGATTTATTATTTTTGTAAAGGGGGGTGCATTATAAATAAGGCTGCCTAAGGGGGAATGCATTATAAATAAGGCTGCCTATGGGGGTGCATTATAAATAAGGCTGCCTATGGGGGTGCATTATAAATATTTCTGCCTATGGGGAATGCATTATAAATAAGGCTGCCTATGGGGAATGCATTATAAATAAGGCTGCCTATGGGGAATGCATTATAAATAAGGCTGCCTATGGGGGTGCATTATAAATAAGGCTGCCTATGGGGAGTGCATTATAATACAAAGGCTACCTATGGGGGTGCATTATAACCCCTCTCTGCCATCAGACGTACTATTCCGTCCATGTGACCCTGGACCTAATTCCCATGGACGGAATAGTACGTCATATGCGATCAGCAGCGCTCCCGGGGTAACGTAGCTGATCGCGGCCAGGTGTCAGCTGTATATCACAGCTGACACCCAGCACTATGTGTCAGGAGCGGTCACGGACTGCTCCTGGCACATTAACCCCTGGCACACCGCAATCAAACATGATCGCGGAGTCCCTGGGGCACAGGGGAGGATCGCGCAGGGTGGGGGCTCCCTGCGCGCTCCCCTGGGACCCTCAGAGCAGCGCGATGTGTCGCGCTGTTCCGAGGGTCCGTTCTCCCTCAGGTCCCCGGATCCAAGATGGCGCCGGGGTCCTGCAGGGAGGCGGCTTCCTCAGTGCCTGCTGAGAACAGGCGCTGAGGAAGCCTGCATCTATGCCTGTGCGATCGCTGGTGTGACAGAGTGCTGTGCACACTGTCACACCAGCGATCTGCTAAAATACAGTGATGTCCCACCCTGGGACAAAGTAAAAAAGTAAAAAAAATAAAAATAAAAAGTGGTAAAAAAAAATCATAAAAAAAAAAAAAAATATTCACCAATAAATTCATTTCTTCCTGTAAATAAAAAAAACAAAACAATAAAAGTACACATATTTGGCATTGCCGCGTCCGTAACGACCCCCTCTATAAAACTGTCCCACTAGTTAACCCCTTTAGTGAACCCCTTAAAAAAAAAAAAAAACTAAGCAAAAAATCAATGCTTTATCATCATACCGCCGAACAAAAAGTGGAATAACACGCGATCAAAAAGACCAATATAAATAAACATGGTACCGCTGAAAACATCATCTTGTCCCGCAAAAAACGAGCCGTCATACAGCATCATCAGCGAAAAATAAAAAAGTTATAGCTCGCAGAGTAAAGCGATGCAAAAATAATGATTTTTTATATAAAATTGTTTTTATTCTATAAAAGCGCCAAAACATAAAAAATGATATAAATGAGGTATCGCCATAATCGTACTGACCCGAAGAATAAAACTGCTTTATCAATTTTACCACACGCGGAACGGTATAAACGCCCTCCCCAAAAGAAATTCATGAATTGCTGATTTTTGTTCATTCTAACCTCCCAAAAATCGAAATAAAAAGCGATCAAAAAATGTCACGTGCTCAGAAATGGTACCAATAAAAACGTCAACTCGTCCCGCAAAAAATAAGACATAACATGACTCTGTGGGCCAAAATATGCAAAAATTATAGCTCTCAAAATGTGGTGATGCAAAAAACTACTTTTTGCAATAAAAAACGTTTTTTAACGTGACAGCTGCCAATCACAAAAACCCGCTATAAATAGTAAATCAAACCCCCCTTTATCACCCCCTTAGTTAGGGAAAAGTAATAAAATTAAAAAAATGTATTTATTTCCATTTTCCCATTAGGGTTAGGGTTGCGGCTAAAGTTAGGGTTAGGGTTGGCACTAACGTTAGGATTAGGGTTAGGGTTGGGATTAGGGTTAGGGGTGTGTTAGGGTTAGGTTTGTGGTTAGGGTTGGGACGAGAGTTGAGGTGTGTTGGGGTTAGGGTTGGAGTTAGAATTGGGGGGTTTCTGCTGTTTAGGCACATCAGGGGCTCTCCAAATGTGACATGGCGTCTGATCTCAATTCCAGCCAATTCTGCGTTGAAAAAGTCTGAGCTCTGCCATGCGCCCAAACAGTAGTTTACCCCCCGCATATGGGGTATCAGCGTACTCTGGACCACAATAGTTATTGTGCAATTTGTCCTATTTCTTCTGTTACCCTTGGGAAAATAAAAAACTGGGGGCGACAAAATCATTTTTGTAAAAAAAAAAATGATTTTTTGTTTTTAACGGCTGTATGTTATAAATTTTCTGTGAAACACTTGGGGCTTCATAGCGCTCACCACACTTCTAGATAAGTTCCTTGTGGGGTCTATTTTCCAAAATGGGGTCACTTGTGGGGAGTTTCCACTGTTTAGGCGCATCAGGGGCTCTCCAAATGCAACATGACGCCCCCAGACCATTCCATCAAAGTCTGCAATCCAAAACGTCACTACTTCCCTTCCGAGCCCAGACGTGCACCCATACAGTCGTTTTCTCACACATGTTGGGTATCAGCGTACTCAGGACATATTGGACAACAACTTTTGGGGTCCAATTTCTCCTGTTACCCTTGTAAAAATAAAATATTGGGGGCGAAAAAATCATTTTTGTAAAAAAAAAAAAGATTTTTTATTTTTACAGCTGTACGTTATAAACTTCTGTGAAGCACTTCGGGTTCAAAGTGCTCAACATACTTCTAGATAAGTTCCTTGTGGGGTCTATTTATCAAAATGGGTCACTTGTGGGGGGTTTCTACTGTTTAGGCGCATCAGGGCTCTCCAAATGCGACATGACGCCCCCCAGACTAGTGTTGAGCATTCCGATACTGCAAATATCGGATATTGGCCGATATTAGCTGTATCGGAATTCCGATTCCGAGTTCCGATATTTTCGTCTTATCGGATACCGGAATCGGGATTGTCACTGTCACTGTCAGTGTCCGTCGGTCGGGTCTGTCAGGAGTCAGCGGCACTTACCTGGCAGAAGATCTCCGGCGGTCACGTCCTGCACTGCTTCATGGCCGCCATCTTCTTTCCCCGGCGGTCACATGCAGTTTCTCGCGATAACTGCAGTGACTGCTGGGTAATCCCGGCCGTAAAGCAGTCAGTCCGATGACGTCACCGCCGGGGAAGCAGGTAATCAGCTGTGCTGCGTCGCGATGACAGGCTCTGCCTGTCATTGCGATGTAGCAGAGTTGGATCGTCGTGGGACACTCGTTACTATGGACTGCGTCGGACAGGTGGTATACTGTTGGTTTGTTTTTTTTCTTTTTTTACAGGAGATCGATGGCGTCGCAGGAATGAGTGTATAATAAAATTAATGAAAACTGTGTTGTCTCTTTTATTTCATTAAAAGACTTTTTTCTTGCTTTGTCTTTTTTTTATACATTTAATAACTTTGGGATTAATAATGGATCGGTGTCTTATTGACACCTCTCCATTATTAACCGGGCTTATTGTCACCGTGCAATCAACGGTGACATTAACCCCTTATTACCCCGCTTGCCACCGCTACAGGGCAAGTGGGAAGAGCCGGGTAAAGTGCCACAATTGGCACATCTTTTGATGCGCCAAATGTGGGGCTGCTGTAGCCTGGTATTATCAGGCTGTTGAGGGCCAAAATCCATGGGCCTTGACAGTCTTTTAATACCAGGCCGCAGCAGTCTGCATTTTACTTGGCTGGTTAACAAAAATAGGGGGATCCCCACGCCGTTTTTTTTTCGAGGGGATCCCCTATTTTTGTTAACCAGCCAAGCTAAGCAGACTGCTGTGGCCTGGTATTATCAGGCTTGCAAGGTCCATGGATATTGGATCCTTACCAGCCTGAAAAACCAGGCCTCAGCGGTCTGCTTCATCTGGCTGGTTAACAAAAATAGGGGGACCCCACGCCAATTTTTTTCGAGGGGATCCCCTATTTTGTTAATCAGCCAAGATATGCAGACTGCTGTGGCCTAGTATTATCAGGCTGGCAAGGTCCATGGATCTTGGCTCCTTAACAGCCTGAAAATCCAGGCCTCAGCGGTCTGCTTCATCTGGCTGGTTAACAAAAATAGGGGGACCCCACGCCATTTTTTTTTCGAAGGGAACCCCTATTTTTGTTAATCAGTTCCCCCTGACGTCACTGATTGTGTCCCTGGCTGACCTGAAGTGAAAGTGGAAAGCAATCAATTAAGCTTTCCACTTAAGGGCCCGTCTCACATAGCGATATCGCTACCGAGATCGCTGCTGAGTCACTAGTTTTGTGACGCAGCAGCGAGCTCACCAGCGATATCGCTGTGTGTGACATTCAGCGACGATCAGCCCCCCTGCCGGGTATCGCTGATCGTCGCTGAAATGTCAGGACCTTTTTTTGATCGCTGGTTTCCGCTGACAGGCACACATCGCTGCGTGTGACAGGCGGGAGACCAGCGATCCGCTGGTAACCAAGGTACACAGCGGGTTTCCAGGCGCGGGGCTGTGCCTAGAAACCCGCTGTGTACCTTGGATACCAGCGCCCTGATGCAGGGAGCTGGTATCCAAGGTACACAGCGGGTTTCCAAGCGCTGCGCGGTGCCTGGAAACCCGCTGTGTACCTTGGTTACCAGCGGATCGCTGGTCTCCCGCCTGTCACACGCAGCGATGCGTGCCTGTCAGAGGGAAACCAGCGATCAAAAAAAGGTCCTGACATTTCTGCGACGATCAGCGATACCCGGCAGGGGGCTGATCGTCGCTGAATGTCACACACAGCGATATCGCTGGTGAGCTCGCTGCTGCGTCACAAAACTAGTGACTCAGCAGCGATCTCGGTAGCGATATCGCTATGTGAGACGGGCCCTTAAGCGATGTTACCCGCAGTGTCGCTGTCCCAGATCGCTGCCTGAGCTGCCTGTTTGGCAGCTCAGCAGCGATCATGTAGCGATACACCAGCGATCCTGACAAGTGCATATCGTTGTCGGGATCGCTGGTGTATCGTTATGTGAGACCCAGCCTTTACTCTCCTGTCAGCCAGGAGAGGAACTCATTCATTTGGGGGGTTTTCTTTGAGGCTGCAGCATTAGCTGCGGTCCCTGCAGTAAACATTAACCCTTCTGATGGATTACACCGTGGGACCTGACTGTGCATGGGATAGGTAAGAATAATTTTGCTTTTTTATTTTATTTTTATTACAGGAAATGGTTTTAGCAGGTAAATAAAATATGGTCAAAAACTGTGTGATTATTTCATTAAACTTCTTTTTATTAAAGTGTGTGTGTTTGATTTTTCTTTCATACAATAGGATTAATAATTGATAGTTGTCTAATTGACAGCTCTCAATTATTAACCTGGCTTAAAGTGACCTTTCAATTGCAAGGTCATTTTAACCCTTATTAACCCATTCGCCACCGCTACAGGGCATGGGAATAGACGGGCAAAGTGCCAGAAAGGGCGAATCTAATTATAGATTTGTCTTTTCTGGGGTGTCTGGGGGCAGATGTTAAGTGCCGGGGGGGCCAAAAATAATGGTCCCTCTCTGGGCTATTATTATCTGCCCCCACTCACTGGCTTTGTCTGTCTGGTTGCGAAATAGGGCGGGAGCCCACGCATTTTTTTTCAGCAATTTTACACCTCATATATATATATACATGTCATTGAATTTGTGACACATATATATAAATTTATATTTGTAGTTCATACACTTCTACATAGTATAATAGCCGCTAATTCAATTGCCGGCTTTTTGTGAAATGCGAACCCGACATGAAATGACACTTGGTGTACATAGGGTTAACCATGTCTTTTCATGTCCTTTGCTATCTAATTGCACAAACAATTAATCAATATGTGTGCAAAATTTCACACCTGTAGGGGTTAATTAAAGGTGTAAATTCGTAGCAAAAAAGCCCCTTTTTTTTTCAACAAATTTTTCCCTTTAATTAACCCCGGGTGGAAATTTTGCACACTAGTCGTTTAAAATTTTTGTGCAAATAGATAGCAAACGACAAAAAACAGGGTTAAACCCCTATGTACACCAATTCATTTATGTCGGGTGTTCTTTTTTTTACTGAACCCGGTTTTCCCCCCGGCAATTGAATCAAGGATTTTTTAATATGTAAAATGTATAAATATAATAATGTAATTTAAATGTCCAATGAAAAAATATATATATATTATGTATTAAAGGGTATTTTTTGTGTTTAAAGGGAAAGAAGGGGGGTTTTTTTGTTGCGATTTTTGTTCCCAAGACTTACAGGGGGTTTTCCGGTAGGGGATCGGGTATCGCCGATTTTTAGGAATCGGGAACCATTCCTTTCCCCTACTTGGGATAGGAAAAACGCTCAAAAACCCCAGCCCCTTCCATAAAAATCGCAATCCAAAACCACATTCCCCTTGGCCCGACTTTTTGGGGGGGCCAAATTTTCCTTTCCCCTTTTTTGAAATAAAATTTGGGGGGGAAAAAAAATTTTTTGTAAAAAAAAAAAAAAAAAGTTTTTTTAAAATTTACGGTGTATTTTAAAAAAAATTCTGGAAGCACTTTGGGGTTCAAAGTGCCCCCCACACATTAAAAAATTCCCCTTGGGGGGTCTTTTTCCAAAAAGGGGTGTCATTTGTGGGGGTTTCCCTTTTAGGCAGATCAGGGCTCCCAAAAACACGACATGGATCCACCAATTCGGTTTGAAAAAGCAAACGGGCTCCTTCCTTCCCAAAACTCCCCCTGCCCCCAAACAGGGTTTTACCCCCCATATGGGGTACACGTATGGGGAAAAATTGCAAATAACTTTTGGATTTTTTTCCCGGGAAAAATAAAAATTGGGGTGAAAAATCAATTTTGGGAAAAAAAATAGATTTTTTAATTTACGGCTCTACGTAAAAAATTGTGTGAAGACTTGGGGGTTAAAAATGCTCCCAAAAAATAAAAAGTTCCTTGGGGGTCTATTTCCCAAGGGGGTCACTTAGGGGGGTTTCCCCCTTTAAGGACTCGGGGGTCAAAATGCAACATGGCGTCCAATCTAATTCCCCGCCAATTTTGGTTGGAAAAAAAAAAAAGTGATAAAAGATCATTTTGGGGAAAAAATAGGGGTTTTTTTTTTCATGCCCGGCATTATAAACTTGTGTGAACACTTGGGGGGTTAAAGTGTCACCAAATCTAGAAATTTTCCCGGGGGGGTAGCTCCAAATGGGGACTTTTGGGGGGGGTTTCCCTGTTTTGGTCATCTGGGGGGGCTACAAAAAAAAAGACCCCCCCCAATGTTTCATTCCAAAACGTTCGCTTTTCCTTTCTAACCTGCCGTGCGCCCAACAGTTTTTCCCCCCCCCCCCCCCAATATGGGGTACAGGACCAAACAATTGGGGAAAAAATTTTGGGGTCCAATTTCCTTGGAAAAAAAAAAAAATTTTGGGCTAAAAAATCATTTTTTTTGGGGAAAATTGGGTTTTTTTTTTTTTTACACCCAAATTTTTAAAATTTTGTGAAACACTTGGGGGTTCAAAATGCTCACAACAGACTAGATAAGTTCCTTATGGGGGGTTGTTTCCAAAATGGTGTCACTTGTGGGGTTTTTTCCATGCTTAGGCGCATGGGCTCTCCAAAAAGAAGGGTCCAACTCAACTCCAGACAATTTAGTTTGAAAAGTCAAAAAGGGGCTCCTTCCCTTACAGCTTCCCCGGGGGCCCAAAAATGGTTTTCCCCCCAAAGGTATTGGCGTACTCAGGAAAATTGCACAAAAACTTTATCTGCCCATTTTTTTTTTTACCCCCTTTGAAAATAAAAAAAATTTGTAAAAGGTCATTTTGTGGCTAAAAAAATTAAAAAATTTTAATTTTTCCTTCCCCTTGCTTCAGTTTAACCCCCAGGGGGTTTAAAAAAAAACTTGATGGGTTTTGAGTACCTTAGGGGGCAGTTTTTAAAGGGGGTTTCTTTTTGGGGTTTTCTGCATA
>JARQOD010005385.1:0-48321 GCA_033576555.1 Oophaga sylvatica
AGGAGTCGCTCCTGTCACACCAATCTAATCAGTGTTTATGAGGAGGTCACTCCTGTCACACCAATCTAATCAGTGTTTATGAGGAGTCGCTCCTGTCACACCAATCTAATCAGTGTTTATGAGGAGTCGCTCCTGTCACACCAATCTAATCAGGGTTTATGAGGAGTCGCTCCTGTCACACCAATCTAATCAATGTTTATGAGGAGTCGCTCCTATCACACCAATCTAATCAGTGTTTGAGGAGTCGCTCCTGTCACACCAATCTAATCAGTGTTTATGAGGAGTCGCTCCTGTCACACCAGTCTAATCAGTGTTTATGAGGAGTCGCTCCTGTCACACCAATCTAATCAGTGTTTATGAGGAGTCGCTCCTGTCACACCAATCTAATCAATGTTTATGAGGAGTCGCTCCTGTCACACCAATCTAATCAGTGTTTATGAGGAGTCGCTCCTGTCACATAAGTCTAATCAGAGTTTATGAGGAGTCGCTCCTGTCACACCAATCTAATCAGTGTTTATGAGGAGTCGCTCCTGTCACACCAATCTAATCAGTGTTTATGAGGAGGTCACTCCTGTCACACCAATCTAATCAGTGTTTATGAGGAGTCGCTCCTGTCACACCAATCTAATCAGTGTTTAAGAGGAGTCGCTCCTGTCACACCAATCTAATCAGTGTTTATGAGGAGTCGCTCCTGTCGCACCAGTCTAATCAGTGTTTATGAGGAGTCGCTCCTGTGATGAGTGCTGTGCTGGAATTGCCGTCCTCATCTTTTTTTTTTGTACTGCTGACAGCCCACAAAGCAAAGCCCTCCCTCCTCTCTACAGATCACGCTTCTCACCAACCCCCCAGCCTGCACATAAGTAAGGCTCAGTGTAATCTGAGCTCCCAGCACTGGAGTTTCCTGCCTCACCGTAGGGGGTCTCCATTGTCTTCACATGTGCTCTCCTTCTATAGCAGCCATTATGAGGATTCATTCCTTTTGGTGATAACACGGTGGGAATTTGTGTCAGAAACATGAAAGTCACTGTGTTGAACCATGCGCCGACGGGCATCGTTCCCGTGGTACTGGTGAACCCGTAACTCCAACAGAACCCGAGAAATGGAATTCTCGGATGCCCCATGAGCTATTTCATCCAAGTTTGAGCTCATTGGGACCGTCATTTCAAAGTAAGATCATTGATAGGTCTGCCATTATTCTGCTAGAGTTCCCCGCTGAGTTATGGTCCTTATGACTTTCAGAGCTCAAACCTATAACTTGTAGCCCAGGGGAGGTGGCCAGAAAACCAGCCCCTTTTGTGAGGTCAGAAGCCGACATGTATAAGGCTTGCAGGGAAGCTCCTCAGTCATTCCTTGCTGTGACGTCTTGACTAAGAGATCTGCAAATGAACTATGACGTGTGGCTCCTCCCCCAGCCAGTCTTGCCTGTAACTACCATGTGAGTGATTTTCATCTTTAATCCTATTTTATTTTATAACTGCATTTGTACATAACGATATTGTCTCAGTTTGTTCCATCTTTTTATATTGTATAAGCACTGCCTGTTTTTTTAAGGAATAAACCTATAAAATTATTAGTTTGATTCTCCTGCTCTATAAACGAATTTCACGTGCCTGACGTACTACGCTACTGTTTTGGGGTTGTTACGGACCCTCTTGATAAATTGTTCCAAGTAAATCGTAGCTGGTGGCAGCTTAAAGGAAGGGGTGTAAAGTGTTAATCTATTGGGTGGCGCTGGCAGTGACGGAGCGGGTTTATAAGAGTATTGCCCGGCTGCGGCCCGGAGTAATTATAATCCCCTCACTGCAGCGTGCCCAATAGCCAGCACACATCCAAGTGACCCGTTTGGCGACTAATTATCCTAGGTGCAGTTCCCTGACTGACCTGAGGGTAAAGGGGGCGCCAGAGAGCGGCAAGTTCCTAAGTGGAAGTGGGATAATTATAAATCCCTGCAGTTTACTGGGTCGGACGGCAGCAGCCGTCGTGTGGGTGCGCGTTTTCGTCACATTTGCGGCACGGAGGGATCACAAGCCGTGATACCCCGGGCTACCGTGTGGCGGACCGTGTGCCCGTTTCATCACATATTGGTGGCAGCAGTGGGATTATAGAGCATTAGTGATCTGGTTTGAGCAATCATTCCATTCACTAAAAAAAACTTGCACGGTTCTTCAGGGACCCTGCAACTAAAGTTTTGGAGAACAGACTCAGTGTTTATTAGTCCTGAGACAATTGTGTGTACTTGCGGTTACCCCTCCCTTCTCTTAGTTTTTCTATCCTATCTTTTATTTGGCAACCATGGCTACGAGGGGATTCGACTGGTATAATCGGAGTAGCAGGGAAACTCTTCTGGCCATATGCGAGTGGAGGCAGATTGTCCCCATGGACCAAACCAAGGCCGCAGTGATCCAGGCCCTGATGGCACGGGACCACGCTCAGAGCGAGGAGGGCGCAGGAGCCGGCCCAAGCCAAGGTGGTGCCGCAGGAGCAGAGGCCCAACCCCTGACTGCTTACACCCAGGGCGGGATGGACCCTTACCTGCAGGCGGCCCTGGAGGGACTCTCCACTGACGACCATGAAAAACGCCTGAAGCTGATCCAGAAAGCTCAAGAGAGAGCCGACCAGCGAGAGGCTGAGATAGCCGAGCGCCAAGCCCAGCGAGAGGCCGAGAGAGCCCAGCGAGAGAGCCGAGCGGGAAGCTCAGAGAGCCCATGAACTGGAGCTGCTCAGACAAGGGGCACTGCCCTCCGCAGCCCAGAGCAGTGTGCCCAGCAGCGCTCAGAGTCCCAAGCCCCGGCCGGAGCACTTTCCCGTGATGGAAAAGGACGGAGACTTGGACACTTTTCTGCGGGCCTTTGAGAAAGTCTGCAGACAGTACCAGCTGCCTGCCGACCAATGGGCCAGGTACTTGACCCCCGGGCTAAAGGGCAAAGCTTTGGAGGCGTTCGCTTCCCTCACGTCAGACCAAGACAGTGACTATAAGGCCAACAAGCAGGCCCTGATCGCCAAGTACCAGCTAACCCCTGAGGTATACCGAAAGAAGTTCCGGAACCTCCAACGTGGCCCACACGACAGTTATAGCGATGTGGTGCAAGGACTCAGGAACCACTTTGGACAGTGGATCCATGGACTGTCAGTTGACACCTTTGAGGAGCTGAAAGACCTGATGATCAAAGACCAGTTCCTGCATCTGTGCCCAGCTGAGGTCCGACAGTTCATCCTGGACCGAGAACCGGAGGACGCGGTCACAACAGCACGGATCGCCGACAGCTATGAGGCCAACCGGAAACCCGAGGTGCGGAAGCCCGCCGCCCGCTGGGGAGGGGGTAAGCCTGCAACCAACCCCAGTGCCCCTGCCAGTCGTCCCTCTGGGGGCACTATCCCCTTTGCCAGCGCCAGGCCTACATCAGACCCCCGCCAGTGTTTCTCCTGTATACGGACAGGACACATCAGCGCCACCTGTCCGGAGAGGCAGAAGAACCCCCCAGCCAAGGCCTCCAGGCCCAACGCCTCTGTTCTTTTGGTGGGTGGTGTGGTGGGGAGGGTTGATGACAACGTGCAGCCTGTCCGCGTGGGGGCCCGTCTTGCTACAGGCCTCAAGGACACCGGGGCTGAACGAACCCTCATCCGACCAGAACTGGCGGCCCCTGAAGAGTTGATTCCGGGGAAAACCTTAACTGTCACCGGGATTGGGGGCGTCCACTACCCCTTGCCGATAGCCCGAGTTTTCATTGACTGGGGTACCGGGAGCGGGGTGAAGGAAGTGGGGGTGTCCGAAAACCTGCCCACTGATGTTTTATTGGGGACTGATCTGGGGAGGATGGTGGCGTACTATGTCCCTGACACCCCTCCCCAATCTGATAATAAGGTTAATGTTATCCATGATGATGATGATGATGGGAAACTGAATGTGTTACCTGCCAATGCTTTGCGAAGTGATTATGCAACCGATAACCTTTCTTTCCCTAGGAATGATGTTGATAGTGATGTATCTGTGCCATCTGAATCTGTTAACCCTTTCTCTGAAGTGGTAGATGTGTCCACAGGTACAGGAGCGTTCAGCCACGTCGCTCTGCGGAGTGAGACGGCTGAGGAACCCCTAGCAGGAGCAAGCGACAGTGCTCAAGCAAAAGGGGAGGTGCATGGGAACCGGGAGGAAGGTGACGCCATGACACCGACCAGTGCCACCGAGGAAGGTAACTGGCCCATAAGTAGCACTGCTCCTGAAGTGTTGAGGGTGGATGGGGAGGTAGAGCCCATAGCAGCGCAGGCTGATGGGTCTATAGAAATCCCCGGGGAGACTGCATATGTAGCTGCTGTCACCCGCAGTCAGAGTGCCTGGATCGCAGGTAGCGCCCTGCCATCTGGACCCTCCTCCGCTACAGGAGAGACTGAACCAGAGGTGGACCCAGAGGGTCCCAGTGAGGAAGGAACCCTGACGTCACTTCTGGCTGCCTCCAGCCAGGAGTTTCAGGCCGCTCTGCACTCAGATGCGAGCCTGGAGAGCTTGAGGCACCTCGCCGAGACGCCCACCTCCGTGACTGATAAGGAGAGGGTGTTCTGGGAACGAGGAAGGTTGTACCGGGAGACAGTACCCGGAGATTCCCAAAAGGAGTGGTTGAGGGAAAAACAGCTGGTCGTCCCCCATCAGTTCCGAGGTGAGTTGTTGAGGATTGCCCATGAGATTCCACTTGCTGTACACTTGGGGATTAGCAAAACTAAGGCACGGCTGTCTCAACACTTCTATTGGCCCAAGATGGGGACAGATGTGACTACTGCCGCTCCTGTATCACCTGTCAAAGAGTGGGGAAGGCGGGGCCTGCTCTTAAGGCTCCCCTGATCCCGTTGCCAGTGATAGAGGAGCCTTTCCAGAGGATTTCGGTGGACATTGTGGGCCCGCTGGCCGTCCTCAGCAGCTCTGGAAAGCAATACATCCTTACTGTGGTAGACTACGCTACCCGGTACCCGGAGGCAGTAGCTCTGTCCTCAACTAGGGCAGATAAGGTGGCAGATGCACTGGTGACCATCTTCTCACGGGTAGGATTTCCCAGGGAGATGCTTACTGATCAAGGGACCCAATTTATGTCTCGCCTAATGAAGGCTCTCTGCAGCAAAATGCAGGTGACGCGTATGGTATCGAGTGCGTATCACCCACAGACCAGTGGTTTGTGTGAGCGCTTTAACGGTACCCTCAAACAGATGCTCCGCATGCTGGTTGAGACCCAGGGACGCGATTGGGAGCGGTACCTCCCACACCTGCTATTTGCCTACAGAGAGGTCCCGCAGGCCTCGACGGGGTTCTCCCCCTTCGAGCTCCTGTATGGCAGGCGAGTCCGGGGACCCCTTGAGTTGATAAGAGAATCCTGGGAAGATGAGCCAAACCCCACGGAAGTGTCCATCGTGGATTATGTCATGCGCTTCCGCGACAAGATGCAGACCTTGACGCAGTTGGTGCATGACAACATGACGCAGGCTCAGGCTGACCAGAAGCACTGGTACGACCAGAACTCCCGGGAGCGGACCTACCAGGTGGGTCAAAAGGTGTGGGTGCTGGTCCCCGTACCAAAGGATAAGCTTCAGGCAGCCTGGGAAGGCCCGTACGTCGTGCACCAACGGCTCAACCCAGTCACCTACGTGGTCACGCTTGACCACACTCGGGGTAGGCGCAAGGCCTTTCACGTCAACATGATGAAGGCCCATCACGAACGTGATGCCTGCGTCCTACCGGTCTGCAACCTGCCCGAGGACGGGGAGGAGGATCCCCTCCTGGACATGCTGGCCCAAGCCCAGGCCAATGGGTCCATGGAGGTAAATGCCTCGCTAACCGCCTCCCAGCGGTTGCAGTTGCTGACCACTCTGGAACTCTTCCGGGCCGAGTTCACTAACCGACCCGGAAGGACCAAGTTGGCAGTCCATGAGGTGGACACCGGGAATCACGCCCCGTTACGGCGGACACCTTATCGGATCTCTGAGGAGGTGCAGCAGATTATGCGCCAAGAGATCCATGAGATGTTGCAGCTGGGGGTGATCCGACCGTCCAAAAGCGCGTGGGCCTCACCTGTAGTTCTCGTGCCAAAAAAGGATCGGACCACCCGGTTCTGCGTGGACTACAGAGGGCTCAACGCCATCACTACCTCTGATGCGCACCCAATACCACGCATCGAGGATCTGCTGGAGCGGTTGGTGAATGCCAAGTACATATCCATCATGGATTTAAGCCGGGGATACTGGCAGATTCCCCTGAGGCGCAGGAGAAGTCCGCCTTTATCACCCCTTTTGGACTGTACGAGTCCACGGTCATGCCTTTCGGCATGAAGAATGCCCCTGCCACTTTTCAGCGGATGGTCAACCACCTGCTTCAGGGACTGGAGGAGTACGCTGTGGCGTACCTGGACGACATTGCCGTCTTCAGTTCCACCTGGGAGGAACACCTTCAGCATCTCCAGGAGGTGCTCAAGCGTATTCACCAGGCAGGTCTGACCATCAAGCTGGGAAAATGCCAGATGGGCATGAGGGAGGTCCACTACCTGGGGCACCGGGTAGGCGGGGGTTCCATGAGTCCAGAGCCCGAGAAAGTGGACGCGATCGTGTCCTGGCCCACCCCCAGGACCAAAAAGCAGGTGAAGTCCTTCCTGGGCACTGCAGGGTACTATAGGCGTTTCGTACCGAACTATAGCACCATTGCAAAACCCTTGACGGACCTCACCAAGGGCGGTCTTCCCCAAACAGTCAACTGGACAGATGGCTGTGAGGCGGCATTCCGAGCTTTGAAAACAGCCCTGTGCAGCTCTCCAGTGTTGAAAGCCGTCGACAGCAGTCGGCCCTTCCTGGTACAGACTGACGCCAGCGAATTTGGCCTCGGTGCTGTACTCAGCCAGGTTGATTCGGGGGACCAGGAGCACCCCGTGTTGTACCTGAGCCGGAAACTTCTGCCGAGGGAAGTGGCATACTCCACCATTGAGAAGGAGTGCCTGGCCATGGTCTGGGCACTGCAACGTTTGCAGCCCTACCTGTACGGGCGCACCTTCAAGGTGGTCACCGACCACAACCCTCTGAGCTGGCTGCACACAGTGTCCGGAACCAATGGTAGGTTGCTACGCTGGAGCCTTGCCCTACAGCAGTATGATTTTGCCATACAACACAAGAAAGGCAGCGATCATGGGAATGCTGATGGGTTATCACGACGTGGCGAACCCGCTGAGGTGCGCATGTCGGATTACCGACAGGTCATGCCTCCGTAGCGCCCTCTAAGGGGGGAGGTGTGATGAGTGCTGTGCTGGAATTGCCGTCCTCATCTTTTTTTTTTTTGTACTGCTGACAACCCACAAAGCAAAGCCCTCCCTCCTCCTCTCTACAGCTCATGCTTCTCACCAACCCCCCAGCCTGCACACAAGTAAGGCTCAGTGTAATCTGAGCTCCCAGCACTGGAGTTTCCCGCCTCACCGTAGGGTGTCTCCATTGTCTTCACATGTGCTCTCCTTCTATAGCAGCCATTATGAGGATTCATTCCTTTTGGTGATAACACGGTGGGAATTTGTGTCAGAAACATGAAAGTCACTGTGTTGAACCATGCGCCGACGGGCATCGTTCCCGTGGTACTGGTGAACCCGTAACTCCAACAGAACCCGAGAAATGGAATTCTCGGATGCCCCATGAGCTATTTCATCCAAGTTTGAGCTCATTGGAACCGTCATTTCAACGTAAGATCATTGATAGGTCTGCAATTATTCTGCTAGAGTTCCCCGCTGAGTTATGGTCCTTATGACTTTCAGAGCTCAAACCTATACCTTGTAGCCCAGGGGAGGTGGCCAGAAAACCAGCCCCTTTTGTGAGGTCAGAAGCCGACATGTATAAGGCTTGCAGGGAAGCTCCTCAGTCATTCCTTGCTGTGACGTCTTGACTAAGAGATCTGCAAATGAACTATGACGTGTGGCTCCTCCCCCAGCCAGTCTTGCCTGTAACTACCATGTGAGTGATTTTCATCTTTAATCCTATTTTATTTTATAACTGCATTTGTACATAACGATATTGTCTCAGTTTGTTCCATCTTTTTATATTGTATAAGCACTGCCTGTTTTTTTAAGGAATAAACCTATAAAATTATTAGTTTGATTCTCCTGCTCTATAAACGAATTTTCACGTGCCTGACGTACTACGCTACTGTTTTGGGGTTGCTACGGACCCTCTTGATAAATTGTTCCAAGTAAATCGTAGCTGGTGGCAGCTTAAAGGAAGGGGTGTAAAGTGTTAATCTATTGGGTGGCGCTGGCAGTGACGGAGCGGGTTTTATAAGAGTATTGCCCGGCCGCGGCCCGGAGTAATTATAATCCCCTCACTGCAGCGTGCCCAATAGCCAGCACACATCCAAGTGACCCGTTTGGCGACTAATTATCCTAGGTGCAGTTCCCTGACTGACCTGAGGGTAAAGGGGGCGCCAGAGAGCGGCAAGTTCCTAAGTGGAAGTGGGATAATTATAAATCCCTGCAGTTTACTGGGTCGGACGGCAGCAGCCGTCGTGTGGGTGCGCGTTTTCGTCACATTTGCGGCACGGAGGGATCACAAGCCGTGATACCCCGGGCTACCGTGTGGCGGACCGTGTGCACGTTTCATCACAGCTCCTGTCACACCAATCTAATCAGTGTTTATGAGGAGTCGCTCCTGTCACACCAATCTAATCAGTGTTTATGAGGAGGTCACACCAATCTAATCAGTTTTTATGAAGAGGTAAGCTATAGACTGGACCAAGGTGAGTCATTGGATGCGGTAGATCTTGATTTTTCCAAAGTGTTTGATACCGTGCCACACAAGAGGTTGGTACACAAAATGAGAATGCTGGGTCTGGGGGTAAATGTGTGTAAATGGGTAAGTAACTGGCTTAAGGGCCCGTCTCACATAGCGATATCGCTACCGAGATCGGTGCTGAGTCACTAGTTTTGTGATGCAACAGCGAGTTCACCAGCGATATCGCTGTGTGTGACATTCAGCGACGATCAGCCCCCCTGCCGGGTATCGCTGATCATCGCTGAAATGTCAGGACATTTTTTTGATCGCTGGTTTCCCGCTGACAGGCACGCATCGCTGCGTGTGACAGGCGGGAGACCAGCGATCCGCTGGTAACCAAGGTACACAGCGGGTTTCCAGGCGCGGGGCTGTGCCTGGAAACCCGCTGTGTACCTTGGATACCAGCGCCCTGATGCAGGGAGCTGGTATCCAAGGTACACAGCGGGTTTCCAGGCACCGCGCAGCGCTTGGAAACCCGCTGTGTACCTTGGATACCAGCTCCCTGCATCAGGGCGCTGGTATCCAAGGTACACTGCGGGTAACTAAGCGATGTTACCCGCAGTGTCGCTGTCCCAGATCGCTGCCTGAGCTGCCTGTTTGGCAGCGATCATGTAGCGATACACCAGCGATCCTGACAAGTGCATATCGTTGTCGGGATGCATGGTGTATAATTATGTGAGACCCAGCCTTTAGTGATAGAAAGCAGAGGGTGGTTATAAATGGTGTATTCTCTAACTGGGCCGCTGTGACCAGTGGGGACTGCAGGGGGCGCTGTGACCAGTGGGGACCGCAGGGGTCGGTGTGACCAGTGGGGACCGCAGGGTTCGCTGGGACCACATGGGTCGGTGTGACCAGTGGGGACCGCAGGGGTCGCTGTGACCAGTGGGGACCGCAGGGGTCGGTGTGACCAGTGGGGACCGCAGGGGTCGCTGTGACCAGTGGGGACCACAGGGGTTGGTGTGACCAGTGGGGACCGCAGGGGTCGGTGTTGTGACCTATTCTCTTCAACATATTTAGTAACAATCTGGTAGAAGGTTTACACAGTAAAATATCGATGTTTGCAGATGATACAAAACTATGTAAAGCATCAATACAAGAGAAGATAGTATTCTGCTACAGATGGATCTGGATACGGTAAGTTGGAAACTTGGGCCGAAAGATGGCAGATGCGGTTTAACACTGATAAATGTAAGGTTATACACATGGGAAGAAGGAATCAATATCACCATTACACACTGAACGGGAAACCACTGGGTAAATCTGACATGGAGAAGGACTTGGGGATCCTAGTTAATGATAGTTACCTGGAGCAGCCAGTGCCAGGCAGCGACTGCCAAGGTAAACAGGATCATGGGGTGCATTAAAAGAGGTCTGGATACACATGATGAGAGCATTATACTGCCTCTGTACAAATCCCTGGTTACACCGCACATGGAGGACTGTGGACAGTTTTGGGCACCGGTGCTCAGGAAGGATATAATGGAACTAGAGCGAGTACAAAGGAGGGCAACAAAATTAATAAAGGAGATGGGGAACTACAATACCCAGAGAGATCAGCAAAATTAGGATTATTTAGTCTAGAAAAAAGACAACTGAGGGGCGATCTAATAACCAAGTATAATTATATAAGGGGACAATACAAATATCTCTCCGAGGATCTGTTCATACCAAGGAAGGTGACGGTCACAAGGGGGCATTCGGATTCTTTACTGTTAGGGCTGTGAGAATCTGGAATTCCTCTCCTGAGGAGGTGGTGATGGTGAACTCAGTCGAGGGGTTCAGGAGAGGCCTGGATGTCTTCCTGGAGCGTCACAATATTGTATCTTACAGTTATTAGGTTCTTTAGAAGGATGTAGATCTGGGGATTTATTCTGATGGAATACAGGCTGATCTGGATGACAGATGGCTTTTATCAGCCTTGATAACTATGTTACCAAGTGATCCAGGAGGTTATCGGTACCTGCTTGTGGTAGTTGATATTTTTTCCAAATGGGTAGAAGCCTTGCCCATAAGGAAGGACGCTAGTGCCACAGCAGCAAAGCCATTGTGGAGGGAGGTTATCTCAAGGTGGGGATTTCCAAAGGACACTGAATCAGCCAGCGGCACACATTTCACAGGAAAAGTCATGACTGATGTGTGTGGAACGTAGAACAGAAATGTAATGTCCCTTATAATCCTCAGTCATCTGGGATGGAAGAAAGAATGAACAGGACTAAAGAAAATGGTTTTGCAATCTGGTGTACATTTACGCCGATGTTGGACTCCCTCCCTTTGATATGGGCTCCGGCGGTGAGCCCACATCTTTCCCAGGACGTCAGCTGTTTTGAACAGCTGACATGTTCCCGAAACAGCCGCAGGTGGAGCAGGAACGCCAAAAGCTGTATCGTCAACAGGAGCCGGAAACAGCAGCCATTCGAGAAAGGCCCGTACCGGGAGCAAAGTCCAAGGTGGAATGCCATCTGCGGGAGCCGGAACTCCTCCGTGCTGAGCCAGAGTCTCGACGGCTGTCGGAGTCGAAACATCACCACGGGAGCCGGAACCAAGTCATCGAGAATTGGAGGCCGGCGGACCGGAAATAGTAACCGCCTCAGCAGAGCCATCACCAGAAGTGAAGGCCAAGACGGTACTCAAGCCTTGGGGAATGGAGCACACAGAGGCATCCGCAGAGGGAATCAACGGTCACGGGACGGGTGCGGCCGGAATACCAAGACCGGTAATGGTGAGGACACCCAGCTCCTGACCCCGGAGGGTTTGCTCCTTGCTGCATCCCCGTACCCCTCCAACCCGAACTGTATCTCAGCTGCCTGAGAGCGAAGCGGCGCATGGTAATCTGGTGCCCCTTGATTTGTCCTGTGGCCATAATGACCGCAGGGCCGGGCCCACGTTCTGGGCAGGCTAGGTGCCCCGCATTTCCACCAAGCTGAAGAGGGCCCCGTTTCCATCCCCTGGACAGTCCGCCTGGATAGAAGGCATTGATAGAAACAACGAGAGAAGGAGATATGGGTTGAGCTGTGGAGATACAGACGGCGCTATGGCCGCGCGCCGCACTCAAGGGCAGATTGTTCATACCAAAGTCGACCAGGGTACGTGTGAGGATATTGCAAGCTTCATGTCTTGTGCTGTTGCTAGAACTACAACCCCCTTCCCCCCCCCTGTCATCCTGCACTCAGGCAGTGTAATGTGAGCTGCCAGTGCTGGAAGTTTTCCCGCTTCACCGCAGGGGTCCTGCATTGTCCGAACACGTGCTTTCTTCCTATAGCAGCCATGTTGGAGTATTCATTCTCTTTTGGTTAATAACACGGTGGGAGCATTCGCTAGAAACACGAAAGTTACGGTGTTGAACCATGCGCCGATGGGCATCGTTCCCGTGGTACTGGTAAACCCGTAACTCCAACAGAACCCGAGAAATGGAATTCTCGGGTGCCCCATGAACTAGCCCACCCAAGTGTGGGCTCATTGGAACCGTCATTTCAAAGCAAGACCATTGATAGGTCTGCCATTATTCTGCTAGGTTCACAGAACGAGTTATGAACCTTATGATATTGCAGAGCTCAAACCATAGCTTGTAGCCAGGGGAGGTGGCCAGAGGACCAGCCCTTTTTGTGAGGTCAGAAGCTGACATGCATAAGTCTTACAGTGAAGTTCAGTAGTGGTCTTTCTGTTGGGAGGTGCTGAGTGAGAGATCTCCCAATGAACTATGACGTGTGGCTCCTTCCCCAGCCTGGCTTGCCTGTAAATGATCTAACAACCATGTGAGTGACTTTCATTCTTAATCCTATTTTGTTTTATAGCTGCATCTGTACATAACTATATTGTCTCAGTTTGTTACATCTTTTTATATTATATAAGCATTGCCTGTTTTTTAAGGAATAAACCTATAAATTTATTAGTTTGTTTCTCCTGCTCTATAAACGAATCTGCACGTGCCTGAAGTAACTACGCTACTGTTTTGGGGTTGCTACGGACCCTCTTGATAAATTGTGTATTAAGTCAAACCCGTAGCTGGTGGCAGCTAAAAGAAAGGGGTGTAAAGTGTTAATCTATTGGGTGACGCTGGCAGTGACGCAGCGGGGTTTATAAGGGTACTGCCTGGCTGCAGCCAGGAGTAATTATAATTCCCTCACTGCAGCGTGCCCAATAGCCAGCACACATCCAAGTGACCCGTCTGGCGACCAATTATCCTAGGTGCAGTTCCCTGACTGACCTGAGGGTAAGGGGGGCGCCAGAGAGCTGCAAGTTCCTAAGTGGAAGTGGGATAGTTATAAATCCCTGCAGTTTACTGGGTCGGACGGCAGCAGCCGTCGTGTGTGTGCACGTTCCATCACATATTGGGGGCAGCGGTGGGATCACAAGCCGTGACCCCCGGGCTACCGTGTGGCGGACCGCGGCACCGTTCGTCACATATTGGTGGCAGCGGTGGGATTATAGAGCATTAGTGATCTGGTTTGAGCAATCATTCCATTCACTAAAAAACTTGCACGGTTCTTCAGCGACCCTGCATCGAAAGTTTTGGAGAACAGACTCAGTGTTTATTAGTCCTGAGACAATTGTGTGTACTTGCGGTTACCCCCCCTTCTCTTTGTTTTTCTATCCTATCTTTTATTTGGCAACCATGGCTACGAGGGGATACGACTGGTATAATCGGAATAGCAAGGAAGCTCTTCTTGCCATGTGCGAGTGGAGGAAGATTGTCCCCATGGCCCAAACCAAGGCCGAAGTGATCCAGGCCCTGATGGCACGGGACCATGCTCAGAGCGAGGAGGGCGCAGGAGCCGGCCCAAGCCAAGTTGGTGCCGCAGGAGCAGAGGCCCGACCCCTGACTGCTTACACCCAGGGCGGGATGGACCCTTACCTGCAGGCGGCCCTGGAGGCACTCCCAACCGACGACCGTGATGGGCGCCTGGAGCTGATCCAGCGATACCAGCAGGAGGCCAAAAAACAGCGAGAGGCTGAGATAGCCGAGCGCCAAGCCCAGCGAGAGGCCGAGAGAGCCCAGCGAGAGGCCGATAGAGCCGAGCGGGAAGCTCAGAGAGCCCATGAACTGGAGCTGCTCAGACAAGGGGCAATGCCCTCCACAGCCCAGAGCAGTGTGCCCAGCAGCACTCAGAGTCCCAAGCCCCGGCCGGAGCACTTTCCCGTGATGGAAAAGGACGGAGACTTGGACACTTTTCTGCGGGCCTTTGAGAAAGTCTGCAGACAGTACCGGCTGCCTGACAACCAATGGGCCAGGTACTTGACTCCCGGGCTAAAGGGCAAAGCTCTGGAGGCGTTTGCTTCACTCACGCCGGATCAAGATGACAACTATCAGGCCATCAAGCAGGCCCTGATCGCCAAGTACCAGCTAACCCCTGAGGTATACCGAAAGAAGTTCCGGAACCTCCAACGTGGCCCACATGACAGTTATAGCGATGTGGTGCAAGGACTCAGGAACCACTTTGACCAGTGGATCCATGGACTGTCAGTTGACACCTATGAGGAGCTGAAAGACCTGATGATCAAAGACCAGTTCCTGCATCTGTGCCCAGCTGAGGTCCGACAGTTCATCCTGGACCGAGAACCAGAGGACGCGGTCACAACAGCCCGGATCGCCGACAGCTATGAGGCCAACCGGAAACCCGAGGTGCGGAAGCCCGTCGCCACCCGCTGGGGAGGGGGTAAGCCTGCAACCAACCCCAGTGCCCCTGCCAGTCGTCCCTCTGGAGGCACTATCCCCTTTGCCAGCGCCAGGCCTACATCAGACCCCCGCCAGTGTTTCTCCTGTAAAAGGACTGGTCACATCAGCGCCACCTGTCCGGAGAGGCAGAAGAACCCCCCAGCCAAGGCCTCCGGGCCCAACGCCTCTGTTCTTTTGGTGGGTGGTGTGGTGGGGAGGGTTGATGACAACGTGCAGCCCGTCCGCGTGGGGGCCCGTCTTGCTACAGGCCTCAAGGACACCGGGGCTGAGCGAACCCTCATCCGACCCGAACTGGCGGCCCCTGAAGAGTTGATTCCGGGGAAAACCCTAACTGTCACAGGGATTGGGGGCGTCCACTACCCCTTGCCGATAGCCCGAGTTTTCATTGACTGGGGTACCGGGAGCGGGGTGAAGGAAGTGGGGGTGTCCGAAAACCTGCCCACTGATGTTTTATTGGGGACTGATCTGGGGAGGATGGTGGCGTACTATGTCCCTGACACCCTTCCCAATCTGATGATAAGGTTAACGTTAACCATGATGTTGATGATGATGGGAAACTGATTGTGTTACCTGCTAATGCTTTGCGAAGTGATGATGCAACTGATAACCTTTCTTTCCCTAGGAATGATGCTGATAGTGATGTATCTGTGCCATCTGAATCTGTTAACCCTTTCCTGAAGTGGTAGATGTGTCCACAGGTACAGGAGCGTTCAGTCCCGTCGCTCTGCGGAGTGAGACGGCTGAGGAACCCCTAGCAGGAGCAAGCGACAGTGCTCAAGGAAATGGGGAGGTGCATGGGAACCGGGAGGAAGGTGACGCCATGACACTGACCAGTGCCACCGAGGAAGGTAACTGGCCCATAAGTAGCACTGCTCCTGAAGTGTTGGGGGTGGATGGGGAGGTAGAGCCCATAGCAGCGCAGGCTGATGGGTCTATAGAAATCCCCGGGGAGACTGCATATGTAGCTGCTGTCACCCGCAGTCAGAGTGCCCGGATCGCAGGTAGCGCCCTGCCATCTGGACCCTCCTCCGCTACAGGAGAGACTGAACCAGAGGTGGACCCAGAGCCGGTCCCAGAGGGTCCCAGTGAGGAAGGAACCCTGACGTCACTTCTGGCTGCCTCCAGCCAGGAGTTCCAGGCCGCTCTGCACTCAGATGCGAGCCTGGAGAACTTGAGACACCTCGCCGAGACGCCCACCTCCGTGACTGATAAGGAGAGGGTGTTCTGGGAACGAGGAAGGTTGTACCGGAAGACCGTACCCGGAGATTCCCAAAAGGAGTGGTTGAGGGGAAACAGCTGGTCGTCCCGCACCAGTTCCGAGGTGAGTTGTTGAGGATTGCCCATGAGATTCCACTTGCTGGACACTTGGGGATTAGCAAAACTAAGGCACGGCTGTCTCAACACTTCTATTGGCCCAAGATGGGGACAGATGTGACTAACTACTGCCGCTCCTGTATCACCTGTCAAAGAGTGGGGAAGGCGGGGCCTGCTCTTAAGGCTCCCCTGATCCCGTTGCCAGTGATAGAGGAGCCTTTCCAGAGGATCGCGGTGGACATTGTGGGCCCGCTGGCCGTCCCCAGCAGCTCTGGAAAGCAATACATCCTGACTGTGGTAGACTACGCTACCCGGTACCCGGAGGCGGTAGCTCTGTCCTCAACTAGGGCAGATAAGGTGGCAGATGCACTGGTGACCATCTTTTCACGGGTAGGATTTCCCAGGGAGATGCTTACCGATCAAGGGACCCAATTTATGTCTCGCCTAATGAAGGCTCTCTGCAGCAAAATGCAGGTGACGCGTATGGTATCGAGTGCGTATCACCCACAGACCAATGGTTTGTGTGAGCGCTTTAACGGTACCCTCAAACAGATGCTCCGCATGCTGGTTGAGACCCAGGGACGCGATTGGGAGCGGTACCTCCCACACCTGCTATTTGCCTACAGAGAAGTCCCGCAGGCCTCGACGGGGTTCTCCCCCTTCGAGCTCCTGTATGGTAGGCGAGTCCGGGGACCCCTTGGGTTGATAAGAGAATCCTGGGAAGATGAGCCAAACCCCACGGAAGTGTCCATCGTGGATTATGTCATGCGCTCCGCGACAAGATGCAGACCTTGACGCAGTTGGTGCATGACAACATGACGCAGGCTCAGGCTGACCAGAAGCACTGGTACGACCAGAACGCCCGGGAGCGGACCTACCAGGTGGGTCAAAAGGTGTGGGTGCTGGTCCCCGTACCAAAGGATAAGCTTCAGGCAGCCTGGGAAGGCCCGTACGTCGTGCACCAACAGCTCAACCCAGCCACCTACGTGGTCACGCTTGACCACACTCGGGGTAGGCGCAAGGCCTTTCACGTCAACATGATGAAGGCCCATCACGAACGTGAAGCCTGCGTCCTACCGGTCTGCAATCTGCCCGAGGACGGGGAAGAGGATCCCCTCCTAGACATGCTGGCCCAAGCTAATGCCAATGGGTCCATTGAGGACATGGAGGTAAATGCCTCGCTAACCGCCTCCCAGCGGTTGCAGTTGCTGACCACTCTGGAATCCTTTCGGGCCGTGTGACGAACGGTGCCGCGGTCCGCCACACGGTAGCCCGGGGGTCACGGCTTGTCGATCCCACCGCTGCCACCAATATGTGATGAACGGGCACACAGTCCGCCACACGGTAGCCCGGGGGTCACGGCTTGTGATCCACCGCTGCCACCACATGTGATGGAACGTGCACACACACGACGGCTGCTGCCGTCCGACCAGTAAACTGCAGGGATTTATAACTATCCCACTTCCACTTAGGAACTTGCAGCTCTCTGGCGCCCCCTTACCCTCAGGTCAGTCAGGGAACTGCACCTAGGATAATTGGTCGCCAGACGGGTCACTTGGATGTGTGCTGGCTATTGGGCACGCTGCAGTGAGGGCATTATAATTACTCCTGGCTGCAGCCAGGCAGTACCCTTATAAACCCGCTGCGTCACTGCCAGCGTCACCCAATAGATTAACACTTTACACCCCTTCCTTTAGCTGCCACCAGCTACGGGTTTGACTTAATACACAATTTATCAAGAGGGTCCGTAGCAACCCCAAAACAGTAGCGTAGTTACTTCAGGCACGTGCAGATTCGTTTATAGAGCAGGAGAAACAAACTAATAAATTTATAGGTTTATTCCTTAAAAACAGGCAATGCTTATATAATATAAAAAGATGTAACAAACTGAGACAATATCGTTATGTACAGATGCAGTTATAAAATAAAATAGGATGATAACTCACATGGTTGTTAGATCATATACAGGCAGCCAGGCTGGGGGAAGGAGCCACACGTCATAGTTCATTGGTAGATCTCTTACTCCCCAGAAAGAACGCTGGTAAGGAACTTCACTGTAAGACTTATGCATGTCAGCTTCTGACCTCACAAAAAGGGCTGGTCCTCTAGCCACCTCCCCTGGCTACAAGCTATGGTTTGAGCTCTGCGATATCATAAGGTTCATAACTCGTTCTGTGAACCTAGCAGAATAATGGCAGACCTATCAATGGTCTTGCTTTGAAATGACGGTTCCAATGAGCCCACACTTGGGTGGGCTAGTTCATGGGGCACCCGAGAATTCCATTTCTCGGGTTCTGTTGGAGTTACGGGTTTACCAGTACCACGGGAACGATGCCCATCGGCGCATGGTTCAACACAGTAACTTTCGTGTTTCTAGCGAATGCTCCCACCGTGTTATTAACCAAAAGAGAATGAATACTCCAACATGGCTGCTATAGGAAGAAAGCACGTGTTCGGACAATGCAGGACCCCTGCGGTGAAGCGGGAAAACTTCCAGCACTGGCAGCTCACATTACACTGCCTGAGTGCAGGATGACAGGGGGGGAAGGGAAGCGTGAGCTGCAGAGAAAAGGAGGGAGGGGTAGTTTGCCCTGTGCTTGCAAACGGTGGGGGTTGTAGTACTATGGGGGAGAGTTCTGGAAACAGCACCAGAAATGAAGCTTCAGTATCATCACACCTCCCCCCTTTAGAGGGCCTACGGAGGCATGACCTGTCGGTAATCCGACATGCGCACCTCAGCGGGTTCGCCACGTCGTGATAACCCATCAGCATTCCCATGATCACTGCCTTTCTTGTGTTGTACGGCAAAATCATACTGCTGCAGGGCAAGGCTCCAGCGTAGCAACCTACCATTGGTTCCGGACACTGTGTGCAGCCAGCTCAGAGGGTTGTGGTCGGTGACCACCTTGAAGGTGCGCCCGTACAGGTAGGGCTGCAAACGTTGCAGTGCCCAGACCATGGCCAGGCACTCCTTCT
Source organism: Oophaga sylvatica (assembly GCA_033576555.1). Lineage (NCBI taxonomy): Eukaryota > Metazoa > Chordata > Amphibia > Anura > Dendrobatidae > Oophaga > Oophaga sylvatica. Next base: position 18,740 of record JARQOD010005385.1, read on the forward strand.
CGATGGTGGAGTATGCCACTTCCCTTGGCAGAAGTTTCCGGCTCAGGTACAACACGGGGTGCTCCTGGTCCCCCGAATCAACCTGGCTGAGTACAACACCGAGGCCAAATTCACTGGCATCAGTCTGTACCAGGAAGGGCCGACTGCTGTCGACGGCTCTCAACACTGGAGAGCTGCACAGGGCTGTTTTCAAAGATCGGAATGCCGCCTCACAGCCATCTGTCCAGTTGACTGTTTGGGGTAGACCGCCCTTGGTGAGGTCCGTCAAGGGTTTTGCAATGGCGCTATAGTTCGGTACGAAACGCCTATAGTACCCTGCAGTGCCCAGGAAGGACTTCACCTGCTTTTTGGTCCTGGGGGTGGGCCAGGACACGATCGCGTCCACTTTCTCGGGCTCTGGACTCATGGAACCCCCGCCTACCCGGTGCCCCAGGTAGTGGACCTCCCTCATGCCCATCTGGCATTTTCCCGGCTTGATGGTCAGACCTGCCTGGTGAATACGCTTGAGCACCTCCTGGAGATGCTGAAGGTGTTCCTCCCAGGTGGAACTGAAGACGGCAATGTCATCCAGGTACGCCACAGCGTACTCCTCCAGTCCCTGAAGCAGGTGGTTGACCATCCGCTGAAAAGTGGCAGGGGCATTCTTCATGCCGAAAGGCATGACTGTGGACTCGTACAGTCCAAAAGGGGTGATAAAGGCAGATTTCTCCTGCGCCGCAGGGCTCAGGGGAATCTGCCAGTATCCCCGGCTCAGATCCATGATGGATAGGTACTTGGCATTCGCCAACCGCTCCAGCAGATCCTCGATGCGTGGCATTGGGTGCGCATCAGAGTTGGTGATGGCGTTGAGCCCCCTGTAGTCCACGCAGAACCGGGTGGTCCGATCTTTTTTGGCACGAGAACTACAGGTGAGGCCCACGCGCTTTTGGACTGCCGGATCACCCCCAGCTGCAACATCTCATGGATCTCCTGGCGCATAATCTGCTGCACTTCCTCAGAGATCCGATAAGGTGTCCGCCGTAACGGGGCGTGATTCCCGGTGTCCACCTCGTGGACTGCCAACTTGGTCCTTCCGGGTCGGTTAGTGAACACGGCCCGAAAGGATTCCAGAGTGGTCAGCAACTGCAACCGCTGGGAGGCGGTTAGCGAGGCATTTACCTCCATGTCCTCAATGGACCCATTGGCATTAGCTTGGGCCAGCATGTCTAGGAGGGGATCCTCTTCCCCGTCCTCGGGCAGATTGCAGACCGGTAGGACGCAGGCTTCACGTTCGTGATGGGCCTTCATCATGTTGACGTGAAAGGCCTTGCGCCTACCCCGAGTGTGGTCAAGCGTGACCACGTAGGTGGCTGGGTTGAGCTGTTGGTGCACGACGTACGGGCCTTCCCAGGCTGCCTGAAGCTTATCCTTTGGTACGGGGACCAGCACCCACACCTTTTGACCCACCTGGTAGGTCCGCTCCCGGGCGTTCTGGTCGTACCAGTGCTTCTGGTCAGCCTGAGCCTGCGTCATGTTGTCAGGCACCAACTGCGTCAAGGTCTGCATCTTGTCGCGGAAGCGCATGACATAATCCACGATGGACACTTCCGTGGGGTTTGGCTCATCTTCCCAGGATTCTCTTATCAACCCAAGGGGTCCCCGGACTCGCCTACCATACAGGAGCTCGAAGGGGGAGAACCCCGTCGAGGCCTGCGGGACTTCTCTGTAGGCAAATAGCAGGTGTGGGAGGTACCGCTCCCAATCGCGTCCCTGGGTCTCAACCAGCATGCGGAGCATCTGTTTGAGGGTACCGTTAAAGCGCTCACACAAACCATTGGTCTGTGGGTGATACGCACTCGATACCATACGCGTCACCTGCATTTTGCTGCAGAGAGCCTTCATTAGGCGAGACATAAATTGGGTCCCTTGATCGGTAAGCATCTCCCTGGGAAATCCTACCCGTGAAAAGATGGTCACCAGTGCATCCGCCACCTTATCTGCCCTAGTTGAGGACAGAGCTACTGCCTCCGGGTACCGGGTAGCGTAGTCTACCACAGTAAGGATGTATTGCTTTCCAGAGCTGCTGGGGACGGCCAGCGGGCCCACAATGTCCACCGCGATCCTCTGGAAAGGCTCCTCTATCACTGGCAACGGGATCAGGGAGCCTTAAGAGCAGGCCCCGCCTTCCCCACTCTTTGACAGGTGATACAGGAGCGGCAGTAGTTAGTCACATCTGTCCCCATCTTGGGCCAATAGAAGTGTTGAGACAGCCGTGCCTTAGTTTTGCTAATCCCCAAGTGTCCAGCAGTGGAATCTCATGGGCAATCCTCAACAACTCACCTCGGAACTGGTGCGGGACGACCAGCTGTTTTTCCCTCAACCACTCCTTTTGGGAATCTCCGGGTACTGTCTCCCGGTACAACCTTCCTCGTTCCCAGAACACCCTCTCCTTATCAGTCACGGAGGTGGGCGTCTCGGCGAGGTGCCTCAAGTTCTCCAGGCTCGCATCTGAGTGCAGAGCGGCCTGGAACTCCTGGCTGGAGGCAGCCAGAAGTGACGTCAGGGTTCCTTCCTCACTGGGACCCTCTGGGACCGGCTCTGGGTCCACCTCTGGTTCAGTCTCTCCTGTAGCGGAGGAGGGTCCAGATGGCAGGGCGCTACCTGCGATCCGGGCACTCTGACTGCGGGTGACAGCAGCTACATATGCAGTCTCCCCGGGGATTTCTATAGACCCATCAGCCTGCGCTGCTATGGGCTCTACCTCCCCATCCACCCCCAACACTTCAGGAGCAGTGCTACTTATGGGCCAGTTACCTTCCTCGGTGGCACTGGTCAGTGTCATGGCGTCACCTTCCTCCCGGTTCCCATGCACCTCCCCATTTCCTTGAGCACTGTCGCTTGCTCCTGCTAGGGGTTCCTCAGCCGTCTCACTCCGCAGAGCGACGGGACTGAACGCTCCTGTACCTGTGGACACATCTACCACTTCAGAGAAAGGGTTAACAGATTCAGATGGCACAGATACATCACTATCAACATCAGTCCTAGGGAAAGAAAGGTTATCAGTTGCATCATCACTTCGCAAAGCATTAGCAGGTAACACAATCAGTTTCCCATCATCATCAACATCAACATCATGGTTAACGTTAACCTTATCATCAGATTGGGAAGGGGTGTCAGGGACATAGTACGCCACCATCCTCCCCAGATCAGTCCCCAATAAAACATCAGTGGGCAGGTTTTCGGACACCCCCACTTCCTTCACCCCGCTCCCGGTACCCCAGTCAATGAAAACTCGGGCTATCGGCAAGGGGTAGTGGACGCCCCCAATCCCTGTGACAGTTAAGGTTTTCCCCGGAATCAACTCTTCAGGGGCCGCCAGTTCGGGTCGGATGAGGGTTCGCTCAGCCCCGGTGTCCTTGAGGCCTGTAGCAAGACGGGCCCCCACGCGGACGGGCTGCACGTTGTCATCAACCCTCCCCACCACACCACCCACCAAAAGAACAGAGGCGTTGGGCCCGGAGGCCTTGGCTGGGGGGTTCTTCTGCCTCTCCGGACAGGTGGCGCTGATGTGACCAGTCCTTTTACAGGAGAAACACTGGCGGGGGTCTGATGTAGGCCTGGCGCTGGCAAAGGGGATAGTGCCTCCAGAGGGACGACTGGCAGGGGCACTGGGGTTGGTTGCAGGCTTACCCCCTCCCCAGCGGGTGGCGACGGGCTTCCGCACCTCGGGTTTCCGGTTGGCCTCATAGCTGTCGGCGATCCGGGCTGTTGTGACCGCGTCCTCTGGTTCTCGGTCCAGGATGAACTGTCGGACCTCAGCTGGGCACAGATGCAGGAACTGGTCTTTGATCATCAGGTCTTTCAGCTCCTCATAGGTGTCAACTGACAGTCCATGGATCCACTGGTCAAAGTGGTTCCGGAGTCCTTGCACCACATCGCTATAACTGTCGTGTGGGCCACGTTGGAGGTTCCGGAACTTCTTTCGGTATACCTCAGGGGTTAGCTGGTACTTGGCAATCAGGGCCTGCTTGATGGCCTCATAGTCACTGTCTTGATCTGGCGCGAGGGAAGCGAACGCCTCCAAAGCTTTGCCCTTCAGCCCGGGGGTCAAGTACCTGGCCCATTGGTCGGCAGGCAGCCGGTACTGTCTGCAGACTTTCTCAAAGGCCCGCAGAAAAGTGTCCAAGTCTCCGTCCCTTTCCAGCACGGGAAAGTGCTCCGGCCGGGGCTTGGGACTCTGAGTGCTGCTGGGCACACTGCTCTGGGCTGTGGAGGGCATTGCCCCTCGCTGAACCATCTCCAGCTCATGGGCTCTCTGCGCTTGGGCTTCCCGCTCGCTCGGGCTCTCTCAGCCTCCCGCTCGGCTCTCTCAGCCTCTCGCTGGGCTTGGCGCTCGGCTCGGCCTCCTGCTGGTATTGCTGAATCAGCTTCAGGCGCTCCCCCCGGTCGTCGGTGGGGAGTTCCTCCAGGGCCGCCTGCAGGTAAGGGTCCATCCCGCCCTGGTTGTAAGCCTGCAGGGTTTGGGCCTCTGCTGCCGCCTCACCTTGGCTTGGGCCGGCTTCTGTGCCCTCCTCGCTCTCAGCGTGGTCCTGTGGCATCAGGGCCTTGATCAGTTGAGCTTTGGTTTGGCCCCTGGGGTCAAGGCCTCGGGAAATGCATATTCCAGCAAGAGTGTCCCTTTTCTGCAGTTTGTACCAACTTGCTCCTATGGTAGCCATGTTTGCCAAATAAAAGATAGGATAGAAAAACAAAGAGAAGGGAGGGTAACCGCAAGTACACACAATTGTCTCAGGACTAATAAACACTGAGTCTGTTCTCCAAAACTTTAGTTGCAGGGTCGCTGAAGAACCGTGCAAGTTTTTTTAGTGAATGGAATGATTGCTCAAACCAGTCACTAATGCTCTATAATCCCACCGCTGCCACCAATATGTGATGAACGGTGCCTCCACACTAGTCCGCCATCACGGATACGGCACCCGGGGCGGGTCACGGCTTGTGATCCCACCGCTGCCACCACATGTGATGGAACGTGCACACACACGACGGCTGCTGCCGTCCGACCCAGTAAACTGCAGGGATTTATAACTATCCCACTTCCACTTAGGAACTTGCAGCTCTCTGGCGCCCCCCTTACCCTCAGGTCAGTCAGGGAACTGCACCTAGGATAATTGTCGCCAGACGGGTCACTTGGATGTGTGCTGGCTATTGGGCACGCTGCAGTGAGGGAATTATAATTACTCCTGGCTGCAGCCAGGCAGTACCCTTATAAACCCCGCTGCGTCACTGCCAGCGTCACCCAATAGATTAACACTTTACACCCCTTCCTTTTAGCTGCCACCAGCTACGGCTTTGATTTAACCAATTTATCAAGAGGGTCCGTAGCAACCCCAAAACAGTAGCGTAGTACTTCAGGCGCGTGCAAATTCGTTTATAGAGCAGGAGAAACAAACTAATAAATTTATAGGTTTATTCCTTAAAAACAGGCAATGCTTATATAATATAAAAAGATGTAACAAACTGAGACAATATCGTTATGTACAGATGCAGTTATAAAATAAAATAGATAGAATGAAATAACTCACATGGTTGTTAGATCATATACAGGCAAGCCAGGCTGGGGGAAGGAGCCACACGTCATAGTTCATTGGTAGATCTCTTACTCGACATCCCGCAGAAAGAACCTTAAGGAACTTCACTGTAAGACTTATGCATGTCAGCTTCTGACCTCACAAAAAGGGCTGGTCCTCTAGCCACCTCCCCTGGCTGCAAGCTATGGTTTGAGCTCTGCGATATCATAAGGTTCATAACTCGTCTGTGAACCTAGCAGAATAACGGCAGACCTATCAATGATCTTGCTTGAAATGACGGTTCCAATGAGCCCACACTTGGGTGGGCTAGTTCATGGGGCACCCGAGAATTCCATTTCTCGGGTTCTGTTGGAGTTACGGGTTTACCAGTACCACGGGAACGATGCCCATCGGCGCATGGTTCAACACAGTAACTTTCGTGTTTCTAGCGAATGCTCCCACCGTGTTATTAACAAAAGAATGAATTTCTCCAACATGGCTGCTATAGGAAGAAAGCACGTGTTCGGACAATGCAGGACCCCTGCGGTGAAGCGGGAAAACTTCCAGCACTGGCAGCTCACATTACACTGCCTGAGTGCAGGTGACAGGGGGGAAGGGGGTGAGTGCAAGAGAAGAAGGAGAGGGAGTTTCACTGTGCTTCAAAGGTGGATGGAGAGTTCGTCAGTACTACTGGCGGGGAGAGTTCGTGCGAAACACTACCAAAATGATGCTTGGCAGTACTCACACCGATTGTTCACTGACCGAGTCCGGGGACCGATGAGGAGTTGAGCCACGAGGGTGGACACGCGGAATCAGCCCGTTACGCGGCACCTATGATCGCATATGGAAGTGGCAGAGATAGTTGCGCCGTCCATGGATGTTGCAAGCTGGGGGTGATCCCGTCAATGAAGCGCGTGGCCTCCCTGTAGTTCCTCCAAAAAGAAGGATCGGAACCATCCCGGTTCTGCGTGGACTAACCGGGGTCACGCCAGTTCAGTCCACTGATGGCACCAATCACGCACTTCGGGACCTCTGGACTGGATGAGCGATTATGCCAGGAGTATCCATAGATGGATCTGGGGGGATCGGCAGTAAACCCGTGGCCCTGTAGTCGTGCAAGGAGAACCCGTTCTTTATCACCACCCTTTACTGACTGATCCACCATGCAGCCTTCGGCGTGAAGAATGTACTTCCACATGATCATCTATGCAGACCTGGCAGGAGATCGTATACCCTGGACTGACCGTGCCTTTCTAGGGCACTGGAGGAAGTAATCCTGTGGCGTACCTGGAGACATTGCCGTCTTCAGTTCCACCTGGGAGGAACACCTTCAGCATCTCCAGGAGGTGCTCAAGCGTATTCACCAGGCAGGTCTGACCATCAAGCCGGGAAAATGCCAGATGGGCATGAGGGAGGTCCACTACCTGGGGCACCGGGTAGGCGGGGGTTCCATGAGTCCAGAGCCCGAGAAAGTGGACGCGATCGTGTCCTGGCCCACCCCCAGGACCAAAAAGCAGGTGAAGTCCTTCCTGGGCACTGCAGGGTACTATAGGCGTTTCGTACCGAACTATAGCGCCATTGCAAAACCCTTGACGGACCTCACCAAGGGCGGTCTACCCCAAACAGTCAACTGGACAGATGGCTGTGAGGCGGCATTCCGAGCTTTGAAAACAGCCCTGTGCAGCTCTCCAGTGTTGAGAGCCGTCGACAGCAGTCGGCCCTTCCTGGTACAGACTGATGCCAGCGAATTTGGCCTCGGTGCTGTACTCAGCCAGGTTGATTCGGGGGACCAGGAGCACCCCGTGTTGTACCTGAGCCGGAAACTTCTGCCAAGGGAAGTGGCATACTCCACCATCGAGAAGGAGTGCCTGGCCATGGTCTGGGCACTGCAACGTTTGCAGCCCTACCTGTACGGGCGCACCTTCAAGGTGGTCACCGACCACAACCCTCTGAGCTGGCTGCACACAGTGTCCGGAACCAATGGTAGGTTGCTACGCTGGAGCCTTGCCCTGCAGCAGTATGATTTTGCCGTACAACACAAGAAAGGCAGTGATCATGGGAATGCTGATGGGTTATCACGACGTGGCGAACCCGCTGAGGTGCGCATGTCGGATTACCGACAGGTCATGCCTCCGTAGCGCCCTCTAAAGGGGGGAGGTGTGAGGATATTGCAAGCTTCATGTCTTGTGCTGTTGCTAGAACTACAACCCCCTTCCCCCCCCTGTCATCCTGCACTCAGGCAGTGTAATGTGAGCTGCCAGTGCTGGAAGTTTTCCCGCTTCACCGCAGGGGTCCTGCATTGTCCGAACACGTGCTTTCTTCCTATAGCAGCCATGTTGGAGTATTCATTCTCTTTTGGTTAATAACACGGTGGGAGCATTCGCTAGAAACACGAAAGTTACGGTGTTGAACCATGCGCCGATGGGCATCGTTCCCGTGGTACTGGTAAACCCGTAACTCCAACAGAACCCGAGAAATGGAATTCTCGGGTGCCCCATGAACTAGCCCACCCAAGTGTGGGCTCATTGGAACCGTCATTTCAAAGCAAGACCATTGATAGGTCTGCCATTATTCTGCTAGGTTCACAGAACGAGTTATGAACCTTATGATATTGCAGAGCTCAAACCATAGCTTGCAGCCAGGGGAGGTGGCCAGAGGACCAGCCCTTTTTGTGAGGTCAGAAGCTGACATGCATAAGTCTTACAGTGAAGTTCAGTAGTGGTCTTTCTGTTGGGAGGTGCTGAGTGAGAGATCTCCCAATGAACTATGACGTGTGGCTCCTTCCCCCAGCCTGGCTTGCCTGTAAATGATCTAACTACCATGTGAGTGACTTTCATTCTTAATCCTATTTTATTTTATAACTGCATCTGTACATAACGATATTGTCTCAGTTTGTTACATCTTTTTATATTATATAAGCATTGCCTGTTTTTTAAGGAATAAACCTATAAATTTATTAGTTTGTTTCTCCTGCTCTATAAACGAATTTGCACGTGCCTGAAGCACTACGCTACTGTTTTGGGGTTGCTACGGACCCTCTTGATAAATTGTGTATTAAGTCAAACCCGTAGCTGGTGGCAGCTAAAAGAAAGGGGTGTAAAGTGTTAGTCTATTGGGTGACGCTGGCAGTGACGCAGCGGGGTTTATAAGGGTACTGCCTGGCTGCAGCCAGGAGTAATTATAATTCCCTCACTGCAGCGTGCCCAATAGCCAGCACACATCCAAGTGACCCGTCTGGCGACCAATTATCCTAGGTGCAGTTCCCTGACTGACCTGAGGGTAAGGGGGGCGCCAGAGAGCTGCAAGTTCCTAAGTGGAAGTGGGATAGTTATAAATCCCTGCAGTTTACTGGGTCGGACGGCAGCAGCCGTCGTGTGTGTGCACGTTCCATCACATATTGGGGGCAGCGGTGGGATCACAAGCCGTGACCCCGGGCTACCGTGTGGCGGACTGTGTGCCCGTTCATCACATATTGGTGGCAGCGGTGGGATCACAAGCCGTGACCCCCGGGCTACCGTGTGGCGGACTGTGTGCCCGTTCGTCACATATTGGTGGCAGCGGTGGGATCACAAGCCGTGACCCCCGGGCTACCGTGTGGCGGACCGCGGCACCGTTCGTCACAGTACGGCTTTATCCGGGAGGCAGGAACAAACAACAATTTATGTCAGCACTGCCTCTGTTAAGTCCTGGAGACCCTTAGTGGAAGGAGGACTGTCCAGGGGTTATTTTGCGGTGGCAGTAAATCTGTACTCGGAGGATATTGGCCCTGAACTGTATGCGGGGCCGGTACAAGTACAAACGGTACCCTACCCTTCAGCCACCGATCGGTCAAATTCAACCCGATGCATCGCGACAGTCCCGATGCCTGTGGCTGAAGGAATGTCAATAGCCCAAACCGGGCAGGGAGTCTGGAAGAGGACATAGCGGCACGGGACGCGTGCTGATGAATTGTGAAACGTGCTGATAATAGTAAGAAAAGCTGTGCTCGTTGCACCGTTTGCCTTTAACAGTACACGGGACGGTTCTCCGACCCAGCGGTCAAAGCTCTGAACCGCTCCCAGAGTCGGGAGTGATGCGGCCGGACGCCAAGAGTGAACGCTGAGGTTGTCAGTTATGTTTTGTTGCGCCCTTTCTGCTGGATAGCAGAATCTTGCCTTGTGAAATAACGGATCCCTGGACTAGTGGAGCGGGGGCGGCTGCAGCAACAGATGTTCCAGGACCAGGCAGCGCGCGTGGGGCACAGGACCGTGCCGTTCACAGAGGGGGACCCCTCCCTTAAAGAACTGGACCTTATGGAGGGGTCATACCCTGTAAATACGATGGATTCCGGTGAACGAGTCTGAACTGTTATAGAGGGGTGTGTAGTGTCTGTATATAGAGGGGTGTGAGTGTCTGTATATAGAGGGGTGTGTAGTGTCGGTATATAAAGGGGTGTGTAGTGTCTATATAGAGGGGTGTGTAGTGTCTGTATATAGAGGGGTGTGTAGTGTCTGTATATAGAGGGGTGTGTAGTGTCGGTATATAAAGGGGTGTGTAGTGTCTATATAGAGGGGTGTGTAGTGTCTGTATATAGAGGGTGTGTAGTGTCTGTATATAGAGGGGTGTGTAGTGTCTGTATATAGAGGGGTGTGTAGTGTATATAGAGGGGTGTGTAGTGTCAGTATATAGAGGGGTGTGTAGTGTCTATATAAAGGGGTGTGTAGTGTCGGTATATAGAGGGGTGTGTAGTGTCGGTATATAGAGGGGTGTGTAGTGTCTGTATATAGAGGGGTGTGTAGTGTCTGTATATAGAGGGGTGTGTAGTGTCGGTATATAGAGGGGTGTGTAGTGTCTATATAGAGGGGTGTGTAGTGTCGGTATATAGAGGGGTGTGTAGTGTCGGTATATAGAGGGGTGTGTAGTGTCGGTATATAGAGGGGTGTGTAGTGTCTGTATATAGAGGGGTGTGTAGTGTCGGTATATAGAGGGTGTGTAGTGTCTATATAGAGGGGTGTGTAGTGTCTATATAAGAGGGTGTGTAGTGTCGGTATATAGAGGGGTGTGTAGTGTCTATATAAAGGGGTGTGTAGTGTCAGTATATAGAGGGGTGTGTAGTGTCTGTATATAGAGGGGTGTGTAGTGTCTGTATATAGAGGGGTGTGTAGTGTCGGTATATAGAGGGGTGTGTAGTGTCTATATAGAGGGGTGTGTAGTGTCTATATAGAGGGGTGTGTAGTGTCGGTATATAGAGGGGTGTGTAGTGTCTATATAAAGGGGTGTGTAGTGTCTGTATATAGAGGGGTGTGTAGTGTCTATATAGAGGGGTGTGTAGTGTCAGTATATAGAGGGGTGTGTAGTGTCTATATAAAGGGGTGTGTAGTGTCGGTATATAGAGGGGTGTGTAGTGTCGGTATATAGAGGGGTGTGTAGTGTCTGTATATAGAGGGGTGTGTAGTGTCTGTATATAGAGGGGTGTGTAGTGTCGGTATATAGAGGGGTGTGTAGTGTCTATATAGAGGGGTGTGTAGTGTCTATATAGAGGGGTGTGTAGTGTCGGTATATAGAGGGGTGTGTAGTGTCGGTATATAGAGGGGTGTGTAGTGTCTGTATATAGAGGGGTGTGTAGTGTCGGTATATAGAGGGGTGTGTAGTGTCTATATAGGGGTGTGTAGTGTCTATATAGAGAGGTGTGTAGTGTCTATATAGAGGGGTGTGTAGTGTCGGTATATAGAGAGGTGTGTAGTGTCGGTATATAGAGGGTGTGTAGTGTCTATATAGGGGTGTGTAGTGTCGGTATATAGAGGGGTGTGTAGTGTCGGTATATAGAGGGGTGTGTAGTGTCTGTATATAGAGGGGTGTGTAGTGTCGGTATATAGAGGGTGTGTAGTGTCTGTATATAGAGGGGTGTGTAGTGTCGGTATATAGAGGGGTGTGTAGTGTCTATATAAAGGGGTGTGTAGTGTCGGTATATAGAGGGGTGTGTAGTGTCTGTATATAGAGGGGTGTGTAGTGTCGGTATATAGAGGGGTGTGTAGTGTCTGTATATAGAGGGGTGTGTAGTGTCTGTATATAGAGGGGTGTGTAGTGTCTGTATATAGAGGGGTGTGTAGTGTCTGTATATAGAGGGGTGTGTAGTGTCTGTATATAGAGGGGTGTGTAGTGTCTGTATATAGAGGGGTGTGTAGTGTCGGTATATAGAGGGGTGTGTAGTGTCGGTATATAGAGGGGTGTGTAGTGTCTGTATATAGAGGGGTGTGTAGTGTCTGTATATAGAAGGGTGTGTAGTGTCGGTATATAGAGGGGTGTGTAGTGTCGGTATATAGAGGGGTGTGTAGTGTCTGTATATAGAGGGGTGTGTAGTGTCGGTATATAGAAGGGTGTGTAGTGTCGGTATATAGAGGGGTGTGTAGTGTCGGTATATAGAGGGTTGTGTAGTGTCGGTATATAGAAGGGTGTGTAGTGTCTGTATATAGAGGGGTGTGTAGTGTCGGTATATAGAGGGGTGTGTAGTGTCGGTATATAGAAGGGTGTGTAGTGTCTCTATATAGAAGGGTGTGTAGTGTCTGTATATAGAGGGGTGTGTAGTGTCGGTATATAGAGGGGTGTGTAGTGTCTGTATATAGAGGGGTGTGTAGTGTCTGTATATAGAGGGTGTAGTGTCGTATATAGAGGTGTGTAGTGTCGGTATATAGAGGGGTGTGTAGTGTCTGTATATAGAGGGGTGTGTAGTGTCTGTATATAGAGGGGTGTGTAGTGTCGTATATAGAGGGTGTGTAGTGTCGGTATATAGAGGGGTGTGTAGTGTCGTATATAGAGGGGTGTGTAGTGTCGGTATATAGAGGGGTGTGTAGTGTCGGTATATAGAGGGGTGTGTAGTGTCGGTATATAGAGGGGTGTGTGTATGTGTCGGTATATAGAGGGGTGTGTAGTGTCGGTATATAGAGGGGTGTGTAGTGTCGTATATAGGGGTGTGTAGTGTCTGTATATAGAGGGGTGTGTAGTGTCGGTATATAGAGGGGTGTGTAGTGTCGGTATCATAAGGTGTAGATTGTCTGTCTAGAAGTGAAGTAAACCGCAGGTGTGGAGTGTCGTCACGGATATACAGGGGGAACTGAGTCCGGTCAATGTGAGGATGATTTATTACTGGATATCATGGTGACCTCGGTTAGTGTCAGTGTCGGTCATTACTGGTGACCTCAGGTTAGTGTCAGTGTCTGGTCATTATGTGACTCAGTAGTGTCAGTGTCTGTCATCAGGTGACCTCAGGTTAGTGTCGTGTCGGGTCACACTGGTGACCTCAGGTCATGTCAGTGGCTGGTCATCACTGGTGACCAGTTAGTGCAGTGTTGGTATATGTGACCTCAGTTATGTCATGCTGGTCATACTGGTGACCTCAGGTTAGTGTCAGTGTCGGTCATTACTGGTGACCTCAGGTTAGTGTCAGTGTCTGGTCATTACTGGTGACCTCAGGTTAGTGTCAGTGTCTGGTCATCACTGGTGACCTCAGGTTAGTGTCAGTGTCGGGTCATCACTGGTGACCTCAGGTCAGTGTCAGTGTCTGGGTCATCACTGGTGACCTCAGGTTAGTGTCAGTGTCTGGTCATTACTGGTGACCTCAGGTTAGTGTCAGTGTCTGGTCATTACTGGTGACCTCAGGTTAGTGTCAGTGTCGGTCATCACTGGTGACCTCAGGTTAGTGTCAGTGTCTGGTCATTACTGGTGACCTCAGGTTAGTGTCAGTGTCTGGTCATCACTGGTGACCTCAGGTTAGTGTCAGTGCGGGTCATTACTGGTGACCTCAGGTTAGTGTCAGTGTCGGTCATCACTGGTGACCTCAGGTTAGTGTCAGTGTCTGGTCATCACTGGTGACCTCAGGTTAGTGTCAGTGTCTGGTCATTACTGGTGACCTCAGGTTAGTGTCAGTGTCTGGTCATCACTGGTGACCTCAGGTTAGTGTCAGTGTCTGGTCATTACTGGTGACCTCAGGTTAGTGTCAGTGTCTGGTCATCTACTGGTGACCTCAGGTTAGTGTCAGTGTCTGGTCATCACTGGTGACCCCAGTATTCATGTTGTCATATGTGTCAGGTGTCGTGGTCATTACTGGTGACCTCAGGTTAGTGTCAGTGTCTGGTCATCACTGGTGACCTCAGGTTAGTGTCCGGGGACCTGGTGTCATTTACATGGTGACCTCAGGTTAGTGTCAGTTGTCGGGTCATTACTTGGTGACCTCAGGTATAGTGCTCAGTGTCTGGGTCATTACTGGTGACCTCAGTTAGTGTCAGTGTCGGTCATTACTGGTGACCTCAGGTAGTGTCAGTGTCGGTCATTACTGGTGACCTCAGGTTAGTGTCAGTGCTGGTCATACTGGTGACCTCAGGTTAGTGTCAGTGTCGGGTCATCACTGGTGACCTCAGGTTAGTGTCAGTGTCTGGTCATCACTGGTGACCTCAGGTTAGTGTCAGTGTCGGGTCATCACTGGTGACCTCAGGTTAGTGTCAGTGTCTGGTCATTACTGGTGACCTCAGGTTAGTGTCAGTGTCGGGTCATCACTGGTGACCTCAGGTTAGTGTCAGTGTCTGGTCATCACTGGTGACCTCAGGTAAGTGTCAGTGTCGGGTCATTACTGGTGACCTCAGGTTAGTGTCAGTGTCTGGTCATCACTGGTGACCTCAGGTTAGTGTCAGTGTCGGTCATTACTGTGACCTCAGGTTAGTGTCAGTGTCTGGTCATCACTGGTGACCTCAGGTTAGTGTCAGTGTGGGTCATCACCACCTCAGGTTAGTGTCAGTGTCGGTCATTACTGGTGACCTCAGGTTAGTGTCAGTGTGGGGTCATCACCACCTCAGGTTAGTGTCAGTGTCTGGTCATTACTGGTGACCTCAGGTTAGTGTCAGTGTGGGGTCATCACCACCTCAGGTTAGTGTCAGTGTCGGGTCATTACTGGTGACCTCAGGTTAGTGTCAGTGTGGGGTCATTACCACCTCAGGTTAATCCAATGAAAGGGACTTGATGCAGGGTCCGTATGACACTATGTGGGCCATAACCAGGGGGTAACGAGAGCGAGGGGTCACCTCCTCCTCCTGTGCAATGACTGATAAGACAATTTCCACCATTCAGAATACATTATTATTATTATTTATTTCTATAGCACCATTGATTCCATGGTGCTGTACATGAGAAGGGGTTACATGCAGATTACAGGTATCACTTACAGTAAACTAACAATGACAGACTGATACAGAGGGGAGAGGACCCGGCCCTTTCGGGCTTACATTCTACAGGATTGTGAGGCAGGAGACAGCAGGTCGGGGGTTGCAGCAGTTCCGGTGATGGTTGAGGCGATATCTCCGGTAGTGGTGAGGAGGCAGCGGGGTCTTTGCAGGCTGTAGGCTTTCCTGAAGAGATGGGTTTTCAGGTTCCGTCTGAAGGATCCGAATGAGTTTGATAGTCGGATGTGTTGGGGCACAGATTTCCAGAGGATGGGGGATATTCGGGAGAAGTCTTGGAGGCGGTTGGGTGAGGAGCGAATAAGTGTGGAGGAGAGAAGGATGTCTTGGGAGGATCGGAGATTACGTGAGGGAAGATATCAGGAGATTGGTTCGGAGATATAAGGAGGAGACCGGTTATAGATGGCCTTGTAGGTCAGTATTAGTAATTTGAACTGGATGCGCTGAGGGAATTGGAGCCAGTGAAGAGATTTCCAGAGGGGAGAAGCGGAGGAGTAACAAGGAGAGAGCTGAATTAGTCAGGCAGCAGAGTTAAGGATGGACTGGAGAGGTGCGAGGGTGTTAGCAGGGAGGCCAGAGAAAAGGGTGTTGCAGTAGTCAAGGCGGGAGATGATGAGGGCGTGCACAATCATTTTAGTAGATTGAGGAAGGGACAGATTCTGGAAATATTTTTGAGCTGGAGTAGACAAGAGGTAGAAAGAGCTTGGATGTGCGGTTTGAAGGACAGGGCAGAGTCAAGGGTTACTCCGAGGCAGCGGACTTCTGGTACGGGGGAAACCGTGATGTCGTTAATTGTGATGGATAGGTCAGGTAAGGAAGATCTGTGAGATGGAGGGAAGATGATGAGTTCAGATTTGTCCACATTCAGTTTGAGGAAGCGGGAGGAGAAGTAGGAGGATATGGCTGATGGACACTCTGGGATTCTGGACAGCAGAGAGGTGACGTCTGGGCCAGAGAGGTAGATCTGAGTGTCATCAGCATAAAGGTGGTACTGGAATCCGTGGGACTTTGAGTTGCCCCAGGCCAAGTGTATAGATTGAGAAGAGTATGGGTCCTAGAACAGAGCCTTGGGAGACTCCAACAGAGAGAGGGTGGGACGAGGAGGTGGAGTGGGAGACACTGAATGTGCGTTTGGAGAGGTATGAGGAGATCCAGGATAGGGCGAGGTCCTTGATGCCGAAGGAGAAGAGGCTCTGTAGTAGAAGGCAGTAGTCAACTGTGTCAAAAGCAGAGGACAGGTCAAGAAGCAGGAGTATAGAGTATTGTCCGTTCGCTTTGGCTGTAAGTAGGTCGTTGGTAATTTTGGTCAGGGCTGTCTCAGTGGAGTGATGGGGGCAGAAACCAGATTGTAGAGTGTCAAAGAGCAGGTTAGATGAGAGATGGGAGGAAAGCTCAGCGTGGACATGCAGCTCCAGGAGTTTGGAAGCGAATGGGAGCAGCGATATTGGGCGATAGCTGGACATAGCGGTTGGGTCGAGGGTTGGCTTTTTGAGGATAGGCGTGATTGTGGCATTCTTGAAAGCAGAAGGGAAGGTCCCGGAAGTTAGTGATAGGTTGAAGAGGTGGGTTAGGGATGGGACAATAGTGGTGGTGAAGTTAGGGTGGAGGTGGGTTGGGATGGGGTCAAGTGCACAGGTTGTGAGGTGCGATTTGGAGAGGAGACAATTAAGCTCCCCTTCGGTGATGTTGGAGAGGGAGGTTATGGGGTTTGGGCATTGGTCTGATATACAAAGGGGTTGTGGTGGTTGAACAATGAAGACTTGCCTTGTTTGGTCGATCTTAATTTTGAAGTGTGTGTGGCAAAGTCCTCAGCAGAGATGAGGGAGGTAGGAGGGAGCAGTGGTGGGCGGAGGAGGGAGGTAGGAGGGGCAGTGGTGGGCGGAGGAGGGAGGTAGGAGGGGGCAGTGGTGGGCGGAGGAGGGAGGTAGGAGGGGGCAGTGGTGGGCGGAGGAGGGAGCAGTGGTGGGCGGAGGAGGGAGGTAGGAGGGGCAGTGGTGGGCGGAGGAGGGAGGTAGGAGGGGGCAGTGGTGGGCGGAGGAGGGAGGTAGGAGGGGGCAGTGGTGGGTGGAGGAAGGAGGTAGGAGGGGGCAGTGGTGGGCGGAGGAGGGAGGTACGAGGGGGCAGTGGTGGGCGGAGGAGGGAGGTATGAGGGGGCAGTGGTGGGCGGAGGAGGGGGCAGTGGAGGAGGGAGGTAGGAGGGGGCAGTGGTGGGCGGAGGAGGGAGATAGGAGGGGGCAGTGGTGGGTGGAGGAGGGAGGTAGGAGGGGGCAGTGGTGGGCGGAGGAGGGAGGTAGGAGGGGGCAGTGGTGGGTGGAGGAGGGAGGTAGGAGGGGGCAGTGGTGGGCGGAGGAGGGAGGTAGGAGGGGGCAGTGGTGGGCGGAGGAGGGAGGTAGGAGGGGGCAGTGGTGGGCGGAGGAGGGAGGTAGGAGGGGGCAGTGGTGGGCGGAGGAGGGAGGTAGGAGGGGGCAGTGGTGGGCGGAGGAGGGAGGTAGGAGGGGGCAGTGGTGGGTGGAGGAGGGAGGTAGGAGGGGCAGTGGTGGGCGGAGGAGGGAGGTAGGAGGGGGCAGTGGTGGGCGGAGGAGGGAGGTAGGAGGGGGCAGTGGTGGGTGGAGGAGGGAGGTAGGAGGGGGCAGTGGTGGGCGGAGGAGGGAGGTAGGAGGGGGCAGTGGTGGGCGGAGGAGGGAGGTAGGAGGGGCAGTGGTGGGTGGAGGAGGGAGGTAGGAGGGGGCAGTGGTGGGTGGAGGAGGGAGGTAGGAGGGGGCAGTGGTGGGCGGAGGAGGGAGGTAGGAGGGGGCAGTGGTGGGCGGAGGAGGGAGGTAGGAGGGGCAGTGGTGGGTGGAGGAGGGAGGTAGGAGGGGGCAGTGGTGGGTGGAGGAGGGAGGTAGGAGGGGGCAGTGGTGGGCGGAGGAGGGAGGTAGGAGGGGGCAGTGGTGGACGGAGGAGGGAGGTAGGAGATACAGTGGTGGGTGGAGGAGGGAGGTAGGAGGGGGCAGTGGTGGGTGGAGGAGGGAGGTAGGAGGGGCAGTGTGGGCGGAGGAGGGAGGTAGGAGGGGGCAGTGGTGGACGGAGGAGGGAGTTAAAAGTTTTGAATAACTGTTTGGGGTTGTAGGATAGGGAAGATACGAGGGTTGTGAAGTTGCCTGTTTAGCAGAGGTGAGGGCAGATTTGTAAGAGAGTGTTGCTTGTTTGAATGCAGTGAAGTCGTCTTGCGAATTTGTTTTTTTCCAACGCCGCTCTGTAATCCTGGACACTTGCCGGAGCTTTTTAGTGGTGTTATTGTGCCAGGGTTGTCTGTTGGTACGTCGCACTCTGCCATGAACGAGAGGGGCGACCGTGTCAATAGCCGATGTGAGAGTGGCATTGTAGAAAGCAGTGGCCGTGTCTGTATCGTGGAGTGAGGATATGGATGCCAGTGGTAGGATAGAGTCAGAGAGTGTGTGGATGTCTAGGTGTGCAAGGTTTCTGCGGGGGTGAACGTGTTGCTGGACATGGGTGACAGGAGAGGAGGACAGGGATGAGAAAGTGAGTAGATGGTGGTCAGATAGAGGGAGAGGGGAGGGTGTGGAGTTAGATAGGGAGCAGAGGCGGGTGAAGACCAAGTCTAATGTATGACCATCTGTGTGGGTGGCTGAGGAGGACCACTGAGTAAGTCCAAAGGATGAAGTAAGTGACCGGAGTTTGGAGGCTGCTGACTGAAGGGTATCAGTGGGGATGTTGAAGTCACCCATGATGATGGTGGAGATGTCAGTGGAGAGAAAGTGAAGAAGCCAGGTAGTGAATTGGTCGATGAAGGCAGTGGCCGGGCCTGGAGGTCGGTATATGACGGCCACTTGGAGGTTGGAGGGAGAGTAGATGCGGACAGAGTGGACTTCAAAAGAGGGGAGGATAAGGGAGGGAAGACCATGTCTGTTTCCAGGGCGAGGAGTGTGGGTGAAATGGAGGCTGCCGTAACACAGCGCAGCAGGGGAGGCGGTGTCAGAGGGTGTCAGTCATGTTTCTGTGAGGGCGAGGAAAGCAAGATTGCGAGAGAGAAAGAGGTCATGAATCACATGAAGCTTATTGCAGATGGAGCGGGCATTCCAGAGTGGAGAGAGGGAGCAGGGGGGAGGGTGTCAGTGGCACGGGTTTTACGTTGGAAAGATTGCGGTAGTTCTTATTAGATAGGGAGCGGTAGGAAGGAGTACTAATGGTGGGTATGAACTGTGGAGGTCCAGGATTGAGATATGTCACCAGCAGTGAGAAGCAGAGAAATGGAGAGCAGGTGGGAGGAGAGAGGGCGGCTTGTTTTATGTTTTGTTAGGACAGATTTGAGGTTGAGGTTATGTCACAGCTCACCTCCTCCTCCTGTACAATGGCTGATAACACAGTATCCACAGTTCTGAATACATGATGTCACAGCTCACCTCCTCCTCCTGTACAATGGCTGATAACACAGTATCCACAGTTCTGAATACATGATGTCACAGCTCACCTCCTCCTCCTGTACAATGGCTGATAACACAGTATCCACAGTTCAGAATACATGATGTCACAGCTCACCTCCTCCTCCTGTACAATGGCTGATAACACAGTATCCACAGTTCTGAATACATGATGTCACAGCTCACCTCCTCCTCCTGTACAATGGCTGATAACACAGTATCCACAGTTCTGAATACATGATGTCACAGCTCACCTCCTCCTCCTGTACAATGGCTGATAACACAGTATCCACAGTTCTGAATACATGATGTCACAGCTCACCTCCTCCTCCTGTACAATGGCTGATAACACAGTATCCACAGTTCTGAATACATGATGTCACAGCTCACCTCCTCCTCCTGTACAATGGCTGATAACACAGTATCCACCGTTCAGAATACATGATGTCACAGCTCACCTCCTCCTCCTGTACAATGGCTGATAACACAGTTTCCACCATTCAGAATACATGATGTCACAGCTCACCTCCTCCTCCTGTACAATGGCTGATAACACAGTATCCACAGTTCTGAATACATGATGTCACAGCTCACCTCCTCCTCCTGTACAATGGCTGATAACACAGTATCCACAGTTCTGAATACATGATGTCACAGCTCACCTCCTCCTCCTGTACAATGGCTGATAACACAGTATCCACAGTTCTGAATACATGATGTCACAGCTCACCTCCTCCTCCTGTACAATGGCTGATAACACCGTATCCACCGTTCAGAATACATGATGTCACAGCTCACCTCCTCCTCCTGTACAATGGCTGATAACACAGTATCCACAGTTCTGAATACATGATGTCACAGCTCACCTCCTCCTCCTGTACAATGGCTGATAACACAGTTTCCACAGTTCTGAATACATGATGTCACAGCTCACCTCCTCCTCCTGTACAATGGCTGATAACACAGTATCCACAGTTCTGAATACATGATGTCACAGCTCACCTCCTCCTCCTGTACAATGGCTGATAACACAGTATCCACAGTTCTGAATACATGATGTCACAGCTCACCTCCTCCTCCTGTACAATGGCTGATAACACAGTATCCACAGTTCTGAATACATCATGTCACAGCTCACCTCCTCCTCCTGTACAATGGCTGATAACACAGTATCCACAGTTCTGAATACATGATGTCACAGCTCACCTCCTCCTCCTGTACAATGGCTGATAACACAGTATCCACAGTTCTGAATACATCATGTCACAGCTCACCTCCTCCTCCTGTACAATGGCTGATAACACAGTATCCACAGTTCTGAATACATGATGTCACAGCTCACCTCCTCCTCCTGTACAATGGCTGATAACACAGTATCCACAGTTCTGAATACATGATGTCACAGCTCACCTCCTCCTCCTGTACAATGGCTGATAACACAGTATCCACAGTTCTGAATACATGATGTCACAGCTCACCTCCTCCTCCTGTACAATGGCTGATAACACCGTATCCACAGTTCAGAATACATGATGTCACAGCTCACCTCCTCCTCCTGTACAATGGCTGATAACACCGTATCCACAGTTCTGAATACATGATGTCACAGCTCACCTCCTCCTCCTGTACAATGGCTGATAACACCGTATCCACAGTTCTGAATACATGATGTCACAGCTCACCTCCTCCTCCTGTACAATGGCTGATAACACCGTATCCACAGTTCAGAATACATGATGTCACAGCTCACCTCCTCCTCCTGTACAATGGCTGATAACACCGTATCCACAGTTCAGAATACATGATGTCACAGCTCACCTCCTCCTCCTGTACAATGGCTGATAACACAGTATCCACAGTTCTGAATACATGATGTCACAGCTCACCTCCTCCTCCTGTACAATGGCTGATAACACAGTATCCACAGTTCTGAATACATGATGTCACAGCTCACCTCCTCCTCCTGTACAATGGCTGATAACACCGTATCCACAGTTCTGAATACATGATGTCACAGCTCACCTCCTCCTCCTGTACAATGGCTGATAACACAGTATCCACAGTTCTGAATACATGATGTCACAGCTCACCTCCTCCTCCTGTACAATGGCTGATAACACAGTATCCACAGTTCTGAATACATGATGTCACAGCTCACCTCCTCCTCCTGTACAATGGCTGATAACACAGTTTCCACCATTCAGAATACATGATGTCACAGCTCACCTCCTCCTCCTGTACAATGGCTGATAACACAGTATCCACAGTTCTGAATACATGATGTCACAGCTCACCTCCTCCTCCTGTACAATGGCTGATAACACCGTATCCACAGTTCTGAATACATGATGTCACAGCTCACCTCCTCCTCCTGTACAATGGCTGATAACACAGTATCCACAGTTGTGAATACATGATGTCACAGCTCACCTCCTCCTCCTGTACAATGGCTGATAACACAGTATCCACAGTTCTGAATACATGATGTCACAGCTCACCTCCTCCTCCTGTACAATGGCTGATAACACCGTATCCACAGTTCTGAATACATGATGTCACAGCTCACCTCCTCCTCCTGTACAATGACTGATTGTTCAGACAGGTTGACAGTGAAATATTCCGGTGACATTTAGGGCACTGTCCAGTAGATTATGGTGCTGTCCCATGTTAGGGTAGGTGTCCGATCCGTGGGGGTGCCCCACTGTACAGGTGACTGATCTGTGTAGACTCGCACTGACCACATCTGGCTGATCGGCACCCACCGATGTGACATCGTCTATCCTGGTCACAGACCTTCTATACAGAGACCCAGACAAACCGTTAGTTCCCCCAATCTTCAGCCCGTCCCCCAGAGACCAGCGAGGGAGGAGATGGCTCCGCTCAATTTGTTCCAGTCTATAATGTAAAGCCGAATAGTTAGCTGTGAAAACCAGGAGAAGCAGGGGCAGAGAGCCTGATTGTTGTCACACGTGTCCGGCCTCTGACATGGTCTGCCATTTCTTCTTTAGATTGTCTGATCGTCACCATGAAGAAGCCGCTGCTCTCCGCCATCAGAGGGGACCATGTCACCATCCCATGTGAATTCTCAGAATTCTCTCCTAATAGAATCATTAATGTGCATTGGACGAAATCAGAGAATGGAAAATCTCTGGGAGTTTACAACTTCATCCCCGGAAAACCTGAGGCCTTCAGAGCAGGATGCTACATGGAGCAGGAGCGCGACATAGAGCGAGGCAACGCCGCACTGCACGTCCCACGGGCGCAGTTCAGTGATGACGGGGAGTACACCTGTACTGTTATAGTGACCCCGGAGTCCAGGGAAGGGAGAAGCATCCTGCAGGTGTCAGGTGAGCCACGTGTGCGGGGGTGTCAGGGGAGCCACACAGGTGTCAGGGGAGCCATGTGTGCGAGGGATGTCAGGGGAGCCATGTGCGGGGGTGTCAGGGGAGCCACACAGGTGTCAGGGGAGCCATGTGTGCGAGGGGTGTCAGGGGAGCCATGTGTGCCGGGGTGTCAGGGGAGCCATGTGCGGGGGGGTGTCGGGAGCCACACAGGTGTCAGGGGAGCCATGTGTGCGAGGGGTGTCAGGGGAGCCATGTGTGCCGGGGTGTCTGGGGAGCCACACAGGTGTCAGGGGAGCCATGTGTGCGAGGCGTGTCAGGGGAGCCATGTGTGCGAGGGGTGTCAGGGGAGCCATGTGCGGGGTGTCAGGGGAGCCACACAGGTGTCAGGGGAGCCATGTGTGCGAGGGGTGTCAGGGGAGCCATGTGTGCGAGGGGTGTCAGGGGAGCCATGTGCGGGGTGTCAGGGGAGCCACACAGGTGTCAGGGGAGCCATGTGTGCGAGGGGTGTCAGGGGAGCCATGTGCGGGGTGTCAGGGGAGCCACACAGGTGTCAGGGGAGCCATGTGTGCGAGGGGTGTCAGGGGAGCCATGTGCGGGGTGTCAGGGGAGCCACACAGGTGTCAGGGGAGCCATGTGTGCGAGGGGTGTCAGGGGAGCCATGTGTGCCGGGGTGTCAGGGGAGCCACACATGTGTCAGGGGAGCCATGTGTGCGAGGGGTGTCAGGGGAGCCATGTGTGCCGGGGTGTCAGGGGAGCCATGTGCGGGGGGGTGTCGGGAGCCACACAGGTGTCAGGGGAGCCATGTGTGCGAGGGGTGTCAGGGGAGCCATGTGTGCCGGGGTGTCAGGGGAGCCACACAGGTGTCAGGGGAGCCATGTGTGCGAGGGGTGTCAGGGAGCCATGTGCGGGGGTGTCAGGGGAGCCACACAGGTGTCAGGGGAGCCATGTGTGCGAGGGGTGTCAGGGGAGCCATGTGTGCCGGGGTGTCAGGGGAGCCATGTGCGGGGGGGGTGTCGGGAGCCACACAGGTGTCAGGGGAGCCATGTGTGCCGGGGTGTCTGGGGAGCCACACAGGTGTCAGGGGAGCCATGTGTGCGAGGGGTGTCAGGGGAGCCATGTGTGCGAGGGGTGTCAGGGGAGCCATGTGCGGGGTGTCAGGGGAGCCACACAGGTGTCAGGGGAGCCATGCGTGCGAGGGGTGTCAGGGGAGCCATGTGTGCCGAGGTGTCAGGGGAGCCACACAGGTGTCAGGGGAGCCATGTGTGCGAGGGGTGTCAGGGGAGCCATGTGTGCCGGGGTGTCAGGGGAGCCATGTGCGGGGGGGTGTCAGGAGCCACACAGGTGTCAGAGGAGCCATGTGTGCGAGGGGTGTCAGGGGAGCCACACAGGTGTCAGGGGAGCCATGTGTGCGAGGGGTGTCAGGGGAGCCATGTGTGCGAGGGGTGTCAGGGGAGCCATGTGTGCGAGGGGTGTCAGGGGAGCCACACAGGTGTCAGGGGAGCCATGTGTGCGAGGGGTGTCAGGGGAGCCATGTGTGCCGGGGTGTCAGGGGAGCCACACAGGTGTCAGGGGAGCCATGTGTGCGAGGGGTGTCAGGGGAGCCATGTGCGGGGGTGTCAGGGGAGCCACACAGGTGTCAGGGGAGCCATGTGTGCGAGGGGTGTCAGGGGAGCCATGTGTGCCGGGGTGTCAGGGGAGCCACACAGGTGTCAGGGGAGCCATGTGTGCGAGGGGTGTCAGGGGAGCCATGTGCGGGGGTGTCAGGGGAGCCACACAGGTGTCAGGGGAGCCACGTTTGCGGGGGTGTCAGGGGAGCCTGTTGTGAATGGGTTTGAGATGAGTTCTGAGCAGAGGCTCCCTCTGGTGGTTACAAGCGGTACTAGTGAAGATTGTGAGGACTGGGAATCAGGTGTTACTGACTGGTCTTATATAAGGGAGTCATTTTCCCATCAGGGTTGCCGGTGATCAATTGTTCTGGTCTGAATCCTTCTTTCCAGTTTTCCTTGTAGCCTGCTGTGTCGTGTCTGCATCTCCTGCTATCAGATAAGACATTTTCTTCTTTTGTGTTTGTGCTATATTTTTGCATTTTGTCCTGCACTTCTGTGGGGGCCTTCAGGGTCCCCTCCGGGGGCTTTTGCCCCCTCAGTTTAGTTCAGCCACTGAGTTTTGTACTTTTGCTTTTTCCAGTTTTTTCAGTGGCTGCTGTTTTGATTTTGTTACACCAGAGAACTAATTTAGGTGGTAGAGGTCGTGTGATCTCAGGTGATTTTGAAATTAGTAGAGTTGGTGTTTTTCAGGGTTTTCTGGGATTGCAGTAAGTACCCTTCCTATCCTTTTCTATTTAGATAGTTTGGGCCCCAGCGTTTGCTCATACTATTTTCTTTCTGTGTCAGTATTTCCTCTTGTCTAACCGCCATTACATGTTTGGGGGCTTTCTGTTATCTTTGGGGTTCTGCTCCGGGGCAGATAGCTTTCCTATTTCTATCTTTAGGTGTAGTTAGTTTCTCAGGCTGTGACGAGGCGTCTAGGACCAACGTAGGAACGCTCCACGGCTGCCTCTAGTTGTGGTGGTTAGTCAGGGTACTGCAATCTCATAGATTCCAACTGCTCTGGTGTATTTCCTTTTTTACCTGCACTCCTCAGCTACCGAAACATAACAGTATCACCGGCCCTAAAAATTGTATGGTACTCACAGAAGGGAAAAAATATTGTGAAAGAAAAAAGGTTGTCAGAGTTGTCAGAGATATTTTTCTGTTTGTTGCATTTTTTTTTTTTTTTTCCTCTGTATCTCTGGGTGCTGGGGAGGATTTTTTTTCTCTCAATGGAGTTTGCACAGTTGTCTGGCTGTGTGGATCAGCTTGCCACTGAGGTTCAGAGTATTGCTGCATATCTTGCTAGGTTGCCTGTTGTGGAACCTAGGATCCCCATGCCAGATTTGTTTTTAGGGATCGAGCTAAGTTTCAGAATTTCAAAAATAATTGTAAATTGTTTTTTGCCTTAAAATCTAAGTCCTCAGGGAACGCAGAGCAGCAGGTTCAAATTATCATCTCTCTCCTGCGCGGCGATCCTCAGGATTGGGCTTTTTCCCTGATACCTGGGGATCCTGTTTTGAGTGATGTTGATGCATTTTTTCAGGCTTTGGGGTTATTGTACGATGAGCCTAATGTCACTGATCAAGCTGAAAAAGCCTTGTTGGCATTAAATCAGGGGCTTGATGACGCTGAGTTATACTGTCAGAGATTCCGTAGGTGGGCAGTCCTGACCAAGTGGAATGACGACGCTTTGGCAGCCCTTTTCCGGAAGGGTCTGTCGGATAATGTAAAGGATGTTATGGTGGGATTCCTGTCCCCTCTGGTCTCAATGATTCTATGTCATTGGCGATTCAGATTGACAGACGTTTGCGTGAGCGGAGAAGTATGCGTGGAGTGGTGTTGCCTTGTGAGCCAGCTTCTGAACCCATGCAGTGTGATAGAGTGGTGTCTGGGGCACAGCGTCATGAGTTTCGAAAGCGCAATGGGTTATGTTTCTACTGTGGTGATGCCTCTCATGCTATTTCAGTCTGCCCTAAGCGGGGAAGACGTTTTGCACGCTCAGTTGTCTTGGGTAGTGTTCAGACTAAGTTTTTATTAACTGTCACTCTGATATGCTCTCTGTCCTCATTTTCTGCTCAGGCTTTCGTTGATTCTGGAGCAGCTATTAACCTGATGGATTATGATTTTGCTAAACGTTGTGAGTTTCCCTTGATACCCCTACAGAAGTCTATTCCCCTACTGGGGATCGATTCTACCCCTTTGGCTGAGAATAAACCCCAGTTTTCTACTCAGGTGATAATGAGGGTTGAACCTGATCATCAGGAGTGCTGCAAATTTTTGGTTCTGTATAATCTGCATGACATTATCGTGCTGGGTTTCCCTTGGTTACAGTCTCATAATCCTGTTTTGGATTGGAAATCTGTGTCTGTAACCAGTTGGGGCTGCCAATGTGTTAATACCAACACTCCTGTTTTTTCTGCCTCCCCCCCAGGCTCAGGATGTTCCTGACTTTTTGTTTGATTTTTCTGATGTGTTTAGCGAAAGTAAATCTGCATCCTTGCCTCCCCATAGGAGCTATGACTGCGCTATTGAATTAGTGCCGGGTAGTAAATTCCCTAAAGGTCGCCTTTTTAACTTGTCTGTACCTGAACATGACGCTATGCGGTCTTATATCAAGGAATCATTGGAGAAGGGTCATATCAGACCATCCTCTTCACCCTTAGGTGCCGGTTTTTTCTTTGTGGCCAAAAAAGATGGTTCATTAAGGCCGTGTATTGATTATCGTCTCTTGAACAATATTACTGTGAAATATCAGTACCCGTTACCCTTGATTTCTGACCTGTTTTCCAGGGTGAAAAACGCTACTTGGTTTACCAAGCTTGACCTCAGGGGGGCGTATAACCTTATTCGCATTAAGCACGGGGATGAATGGAAGACGGCATTCAATACCCCTGAAGGGCATTTTGAGTACCTGGTGATGCCCTTTGGGCTCACTAATGCTCCTTCCGTCTTCCAGTCCTTCATGAA
Source organism: Oophaga sylvatica (assembly GCA_033576555.1). NCBI lineage: Eukaryota > Metazoa > Chordata > Amphibia > Anura > Dendrobatidae > Oophaga > Oophaga sylvatica. The sequence continues at coordinate 45,816 of JARQOD010005385.1, forward strand.
TGACATTTTCAGGGATTTTGTGGACAAGTTTCTGATTGTTTATTTGGATGATATCTTGATTTTTTCTAATGACTGGGACTCTCATGTGAAACATGTTCGAACTGTGTTCCAGATTTTGAGAGAGAATGCTCTGTATGTGAAGGGATCAAAGTGTCTTTTTGGCGTACAGAGGATCTCATTTCTGGGATTCATTTTGTCCCCATCTGTTATTGAAATGGACCCGGTCAAGGTTCAGGCCATCTGTGATTGGGTCCAACCTACTTCATTAAAGGCTCTTCAGAGATTTTTGGGTTTTGCCAATTTTTATCGTAAATTTATTGGTAATTTCTCGGTTATTGTTAAACCATTAACTGATTTGTCCAGAAAGGGTTCTGATGTGGTGAATTGGCCTCCTGAGGCAGTCTCTGCATTTCAGGAACTTAAGCAGAGATTCACTTCTGCTCCTGTTCTACGGCAGCCTGATGTTTCTCTGCCATTTCAGGTGGAGGTTGATGCCTCTGAAATTGGGGCAGGTGCCGTTTTGTCCCAAAAAGATCCAGAGACCTCTAAAAGTAACCCTTGTGCCTTTTTCTCTCGAAAATTTTCTCCTACTGAACGTAATTATGACGTGGGTAATCGGGAGTTATTGGCCCTGAAGTGGGCTTTTGAAGAGTGGAGACATTGGCTGGAGGGAGCCAAACATCAGGTGGTGGTCCTTACGGACCATAAGAATCTGGTCTATCTGGAATCTGCCAAGCGACTCAATCCTAGACAGGCCAGGTGGGCCTTGTTTTTCACACGTTTTAATTTTGTGGTTTCCTTTCTTCCTGGCACTAAGAATGTTAAGGCGGATGCCCTCTCGAGGAGTTTCCTTGCGGACTCTCCTGAGTTATCTGATCCTTCTGTTATTTTGAAAGAGGGTGTAGTTCTTTCCGCCATCTCGCCCAATTTGAGACTTGCTCTGGAGGGGTGTCAGGAGGATAGGCCCGAGCGCTGCCCTGTTGGAAAATTGTTTGTCCCGGACCAATGGAAAAAGAGTGTGATGTCTGAGATTCATTGTTCCGCATTGGCTGGGCATCCCGGAATTTTTGGTACCAGAGACTTGGTTAGTCGGTCCTTTTGGTGGCCTACCTTGTCTCGTGATGTCAGGGAATTTGTGCAGTCCTGCGGGACTTGCTCTCGCTCCAAGCCTTGCTCTCGCTCTAGTGGTTTGTTGATGCCATTGCCTGTGCCCAAGAGACCATGGACCCATATCTCTATGGATTTCATTTCCGACCTTCCTGTTTCTCAGAGAATGACCACCATCTGGGTAATTTGTGATAGGTTTTCCAAAATGATACATCTTGTGCCATTACCTAAGTTGCCTTCCTCCTCTGAATTGGTGCCTTGTTCCTTCAGCACTTGGTTCGTTTCACAGCATTCCTGAGAACATTGTGTTGCGAGGACCCGTTTGTTCCCAGTTTTTTGGAGGACTTTTTGTTCTAAAGGGTTTTAAAATTGTCTTTCTCCTCGGCTTTTTTCCCCTGACCAATGGGGAAATGAGAGAAAAACCAGACATTGGAACTTTCTAAAATGCTTTGTGTCTCTGACAGGGTACTGGGTCCTTTTTGCCTTTGCTGGTTTTCTCTTAATAAAAAGGGCTGCTCTGCCCTTTTTTCTCCGTTTTTCTGTAAATTTGGTTTTACCCCCGATTTTTTCGGGACAACGGAGGTTCTGTCGTCCAGGTTTGACCTTTTTGTGGAGCGTATGCAACAATTTGGGACCCGTAGTGGGGGGGGTTGTCCCTCTCTCGGAAGGTCACGGGTTTTTAACCGGCATAGGATGAGGTCCCCCGGTTTTTTAAAGTGGGGGATTGGTTGGTTGTCCCCAAAGTATATCCCTTTAGAGTAGCTTAAAAATTTTGCCCAGGTTCTTTGGGGTTATAAGATATGGAGATTATTAATCCTTTTCTTTCGTTTGCTTTTCCCGGGACATTTTTGATCCTAAAGTGTTTTCCACAAATCCTTGTTTAAGGTTTGTTGAGCCAGTGGTTCTGCTGTTCCCCCTGACCCCGTTTTTGGTTGGGGAATTGGGGTATGTGGTTGAGAAAATTGGATTCTGTTTTCTAGACGGGGGACTCCCCTTTTGGTTAAATGGGGGGGTTATGGTCAGGAAGACAAATTTTGGGGGTTTGCTTCGGAATCCATGCAGGGGACTTTTCCGTGCGATATAAAGCCATCCGACCCCACCTGGTTTCTCAAATGAGGGTTTGGTGACCCCCCCAAGGGGGGGGTACTGTTGTGAATGGGTTTTGAGATGGTTTGAGCAGAGGCTCCCCCTTTGGGGGTTAAGCGGTACTAAGGGAAAATTGTGAGGACTGGGAATCAGGTGTTAGACTGGGGTTTTTATAAGGGGGTCATTTTCCCCTCAGGGTTGCCGGTGATCAATTGTTCTGGTCTGAATCCTTTTTTCCCGTTTCCCCCTTTAGCTGGGTGTGTTCTGCATCCCCGTATAGATAAGACATTTTTTTCTTTTTTGTTTGTGCAAA